>JAQGBW010003031.1:0-17538 GCA_034698625.1 Julus scanicus
ATTTTTAAACGGATATTTAAGCCGATTTTTTTAATCGGCTAGAATTAATTACGTGATCACCCTTTAATATTGATTGCCAGCGTTCACTATAACTGCTCAGTTGAATTTCTATGTTAAAACATCAAAGGATATTCATTATTCGGGAAATTTTAATTTTAATCGGCTAGAATTAATTACGTGACCATCCTTATTGATTGCTAGCTTTCACTTAAAATCCTCAGTTGAATTTCTCTATGTTAAAACATCAAAGGATATTCATTATTCGAGAAATTAAACATATATGCAATTCTAGGAGATATACATACATTATATAGTGATTTCTCTTGCTACCAGCTGTTATTTTTCGAAACTTGCCGTTTTTCAATTTACTTTTTTTCCAGTAGTCACTGTAGTAAGTCACTATGCGAAAACAACCTTTATTCTGTGAAATAACGAGTACCTACAAGTATTTATTCTCAATAATTTCATTATGATTTGAATTTGAGCATGAGAGATGATGTTTGGATTAGCAATATAGGGCCAATCCAGTTGTTTAACTATTAGTATGTCGTTTCCCCCTATTGCGAATGCAATTTGCTCACGTTGTTGTGTTTATCTGTTTAATTCGTGATGGATACAATCTAATTTTCATGGAGACGCTATAAAAAGGATTACAAAAAGACTATATAAAAACGTAAGACCTCTTTAATTGTAGTCAGAAGTACAGTGGTAATCCACAGCTCTTACTTGCTAGTGTACCTCTACAGTATAGTTATAGAATGCATACTAGATCAACAAACCAATTGCATCTTGTAATTCCGGCTACCTCCCATAGGAAAAAAATAAATAATAAATTGGCACTCCTACTAAGAACACACACAAATCTTGAGTTCCTTCCAATGTGTTTATAAAAGAGTAGACTATATAGGTTTACAAACAAAATTATATCTTATGCTACAACAACATAATTAAGTTCAATGTGTCTCCTCATCAAAACCATGTTTGCAATGAGAGGCGTGGCTTTCTTTTATTGCATGTTTATTGGTTGACTTAATGTATTGTTCCTAGAATTGGAATATTCATTGATTAAAGTGAGTCATGACTACCGTAATGTTAATGGGAGAGAGTGAATACTCCATCAAAGCAGTGGATGCCGTTCCTGGTGCTCTTATTAAGTGTTTTAGCATTGCATGCCAAGCGGCTATTTTTTACCTTAAACCTGTATATATATATACTGCATGACGTCCTATACTACATGGTTCTTTCGAAATATGTGGTACGCATAAGCGATCAATATTGATTTTTTGAAAGTCAAGTTCAGTTCTGAAAATTGAGGGGGGGATCACGAGGATTACACGATGCAGTCATCCAATTCTGGGTTGCCATCAGCCAGTTGTGGAAGTAACACAATTTCCTTCTGATTAAAGTAGGTTGTTCGATTTGCTTATGCATACTGCATTTCCATTCTTTGTTTACGCTTGTTTTGAATGTAGGGTACAATGGAACTGATTTACTAATTGTAGTTCTGTCATTTGCCATTAGTTTTGACTGATAGGTTATGGTAATTACGTCGCAATGACACCTTGGTTGTCCCAGTGTTAATAAGGCGTTAATTGTTGGTATTAATAAGAAACAGCGGTGAGAATTAATTCTGCTTTGAAGTTGACAGGAAATACACTTAATTTTTGTTGTTATGTTTAACGTCAATGTAATTTCATAGACAGTGTCAAAGTTTCCTCGATAGCTTGCTCTAAAATTCTTGCTCACTCGGAAATATAAAAATAAGAAATATTAAACTTTAATTTCATGTTTTTTAAACAGTGTAGAATGTGTTTCCAATATGCTATAGTGTGGTTGGGATAATGGTAACGCTATCGGTGTTTTCTTTGAGAGACCTGGGTTCAGTTCCAGGGTCGGCTACCATGCCTGTTTTTTTGCGTTTTTCAACAGTTGTTTTCAAAATCCAAAGTACTAATAGTACCGAATGCCAGGTGGACTGAGTCCCACAATGCATGTGTTCTTAATTATATAGTGTAACAAGAGTTACACGTTTAGTTACAAAACCTGAATATTTTTTAGGGTAATTTGATTTGTTTTCAGGCTGGAAATTACAAGCTTTGTGGCTACTTCCATTTTGCCCCAATAAATTTTCAAAAAATATCATCCAGCTGTTTATATCATCCATATAAGACTCCATATAAAAGCTAGTTATGTGTTCTGCAAAACTCATGTTCATAAGGCGTTTGTTCAGCATATTGTACCATCAGGATTTTAACACTGGAGTGTGAAGCCATCAGTGGCTTTAATCTCGAAAACGCTTTATTATACTGTAGTTTTGACGCATTTATGCGGTGTCCATTGCTATCAACCTTCGTTTTGTCCTTGAGCTTTCAGGGACAGAATAAGGCAGGTAATTTGGGGTATATAGAGGGTTCATCAAGTGTGGTTCACACCATGTTTTAATAACTCGGTTTATGCATTTTATATGGTAATTATGTTAGCCAACATTATGTTATTTCAAAACATAATTTTAGCGCTAATTAAACCAAAGTGTGAATTAGTCTTTCAACATTCGCTAATTCAACAGGCAACATCGTTTAACGTCATATTATGTATTCAAATAAAGCAATAGTTGTTGTTTTTAATCTGTTTTGACGCTTATGCCCACGGATGGAGCCACGGAAGCTGTTGAAATCATGGCGCTCCATAGAGAACTGACTATGCATTGCGACATATAAAGCTTCTGCAGCATTATTGGCAAGTGCTGACACCTTGTGTGGCAGTGTTGTGTTTTTAGTCATGAAAATCCAAATTTTCTGTTCTGTCTAACATAAACATTCATCTGACGTAATAGATTTTTAAATCCCTTTCTGTCATTTTTGAAGTCCATCCCTTTATAAATGTGAGAAAAGCCTGCATTGTTTTTTCTTTGATTAATTATGCAATTTGAGATGCTATGAATACGTATATTCATTGAAAGACAATTGTTTAATCGTTATTTCATAATCGATAAATGCCTGCAGTTGTTAATTTTAATGAAGTTTTCTTTTATTAAAAATGCATGCGGGTGTTGTTGCAGTAGCGCACGATCTCCAATTTATGATAAAACTCCTTGGTTTAATTTATGTGTAATTAGGTTTTTTAATCACGCCTCCCGCACGTAAGACATTCTTAATTTAGATTTTACAAAAGAGCAAAATGTTATACGGATGCTTGTAATAATTACACAAAACGGATACTTAACTGCACTTCATACATGTCAACCTTACTCAATTTGTTGATTCAATATAAAAACGATATATCAGGATTAGGCAAATAAGGTTTAGACGTTAATTTCGTCATTTTAATATTGTTACAGCCAGTCGGTTATAGCTGTGAGTGTTCATTGAAATTTCGCGATAATTTAGTTAAATTTTGTTTCTGGTTGAAACAACATTACACTATAATGTGACGCATATTATTCCTTCAAAGTCCAGCATGACGTTAATCGAACAAAAAGATGTCTGCTGCTCAAAGCAATTTGTTTCTTTCCTCTATTTGCACGAACTTTCATTTTGGTTTGAATTAGGATGAACTTTGATTGTCTGTGATAAAATCCTAGGAAGTACTCAGAATTTTATTTTTTAGTCTTAATTTTGTCGTAAATTTCCTTCCAAAACAGGGGGAGCCAATCTTCTACCCTATTGAAAGATTTAAAGGTTTTATCAGAACAAAAGTATGAAGTGAAAGATGAAAGTTCAATCCACATCCTTCCCTGCAAAGAAACATCTGAGATATCGTTGAAAAGAGTGTTGTAGATTTTAACGAACTTCCTTTAGGGCAATAGAAAACACAGGACCCTAAATCAACACTGCATTGAAATTTCAATAACAAAAAATGTATACTACCTTACAGTACTCCTCGCCACAGGGTATACATTTATTTTCCATTTGTTTTTTTTGTTTTTTTCTCCATGTCAATGTCTGTGTGTATATACGTTTCCCCTCTCTTGTGTTAAGCATTAAAGGTACACAAAACCTAAGAAATCCATCCCCTTAAAAAATAATTAAAATATTCAAGTACATTTTATTGATGTATTAGCTGCGTTATGATGTAGGGGTATCAAAAATCAATTTAGCGTTGATTCATAAAAGTTAGTAGATAATTTGAATAGCACATTGTTGAAAATATCGTTTTTACGTTGGTGTATTTTGTGCATAATTTTTTTCCTCCTTCTTTATCATAGTCAACATTAATATTATCATTCATATCCTTTCATCTATTTTGAATTTTCTAACGACTGTTTGCATTGATGTTTTCTATTTTTTATTTGTTGATGGTACGGCTCTGGGACGTCCCTATAGCTTTTTGAACATATTGCTGTTCCTTTGAAAACATGTCCAGAGGCTGGAAATTAAACATTCTCAGTATAATTACTTGATATGTTTGTATTTGTAGTTGTTTCTTTGGGTAGCAGTATTTTTAAATCGCCATGGAAACCATGGAACGAGTCCATAACACGTGGTTTTTTTTGACTAATCAATGAACACAGATTTTTTAGTAGATGATCTCGAGATAAATAACATGATATTTGATTTTCTCAAAAAAGTAATCCGAAGGGAATTGATGAAAATATATCCTTTTAGCAAGAATGTTGATGCATTGAACAACAAATATTGAATCACTGGACTTGAAACTTTAAAGTCCGCCTATTTTGTTATTTGGAATGATAATTGTGTGATTTGGAGCTACTTTAATTCGATTAGAAATCAGGTGAAATCACGGAACGACATTTTCGTCAAAAAATTCTATTTCGAATGGGGAAAGCCTTTAATTTAATCTTTTTTATATAAGTGTAAACGCTTCAGCACGTACTACTGTATAGGGTATCTTAGAAATGCTTAATTGTGTTAAATTAAGTGCATTCAAGACAATTTTTTATATAAACAAGACGTTTCAATTAAAATCTTTCAATCAGTGTTGATGTTTTCTTTGTTGCATTCATCAATTAACCTTATTACGGTTAAATTACCTCTTGGAGGTGTACGATTCTTTGCTAATCTAAAATTATGCTAGTCTAGGCTTCACGAAAGATATAGTTATCTAAGATTGCAACTGAAATTGAAGATGTATTATTTTACACGCATCAAGAATTTCCCTGAAATGGAACAGGCCATCATCATGAAAACTATTCTGAAATATAGAAGTTATATATAACAGAGCATAGTCTCATCATAGCTCATTTTAAACACATAGGCTATCATGGTTTTATTCTTAATTTTATATTCAGAATCGTATCTTATGTACTTTCTTCTCAATTTTTTACAGTTCCTTCTTAATGCTGCCAAAAGAGGTCGGTGAACATTTTTCGTGTGGGCAGACAAAACAAGCTGTCTGGGGAAGACTCAAGTAGAAGGTATGTAATTTAAAAAGCACTTGTAACAATTTTTTTAATATTATTGCTATCATAGACACTTCTCACCAATTCCATTTATTATAATGGTCGTGTATGAGACAGGGTGTACGTGAATTATACTAAAAAAGTGTCGCGAAGCAATTTTTTATTCATATTCCTCTTTCAAAACTCAACTGAGCAGCCTAGTTATAGAATTCACACAGTAACCCCCCAGTGGTGCGATATGTGACCAAAATCCATTGCTCGAGTCTGTCCTCTTGCTATCAATATTCCAGGAATAATTAGAGTTAAGATGTCGTTCAGATCGATAAGCTAGTATAGCTGAATTTGGCACCAGGCCACATGAAAACTCTACATTTGAAAGATCCAGTCTTTGACATTGAGCTAATTCATGCACATTTTTTCATTTGGCAATCACATCTAATATTCTAATAGGGCATGATGCATTCCATACCACCATTACAATAAGGGTTTCGGTTATTTGCCAATAATCTTCTCGCATTAAATGTACTGAAATTGTAGATCATCCAACTTCCACTTCTATGTCCCATTTTCTTAACATTTGGAAACTATACGTGATTTCCTCAAAAACTGAAATATGGAAGTTCTAACCGGTTCAGTGTAAGGATTTTCCCCCAAAAATTAAGGCTACCGAATTGGTCAAACAGACTTGCAGTGCAATACGAAACAAGGTTGCTCACCTCTCGTTTTGACTAATAAATTCAATCATTCAATTTCAGGTGTTCAATTTGAGGTCAAGTGAAAATTTCAGTGAATTTAACCAAAATATAAAGTTATTTCCAAATCCCTACAGTCTATGCGTTAACCTTGTCAACTCGATTTCGTAAACGAGGCGTTGGTGTATCATTTTGAAAATCTGCATGAATATCCTATACATATACTATGTGCCAAAATGTTCTCTACTGTATACTATAATAAAACGCTGCTATTCACAGTAATGATTGACAGCGATTCTATAAACAAGTAAAATAAACCTGGATACTTAAAATTGTTATCAGAATTCACTAATTGGTTGGAATTAACAATGAATCCCAAAATGTTGGTGGTTGAATTTGAATCTCAAAAAAGGAAAATTCGTTCTAGGAATGGAGGCATCTTGTTTTAGATTGTTCAGAAACGTTATTACTCCATTTCTTAGAAAACTGCAGTCATTATTACTTACTTTGGGAGTTTTGCGCGCATGCAAACTATGTATTGCCTTTATTTATACTTCATTTCAATGTAATGTAAATCAATTAATAATTAAGTGCACTACCCGATTAAGATATCAATTAAATTCTCGGAATTTTGTTGGGCCAGCTTAACACTTCTTGGGGGAATTGAAATGGAACTAGAATTGGAACAATGACTTTTTCGCTCGCATTTCTTCTACATGTATACGCTAGTGGGGTATATTTGAAGTACTTTGATTCTGCTGCTAATTTTCTGCATTCTATTCATTTTTTTTACACTGCAAATCGAAATATCTTTAAATAAGTTGCATAAGCATCATTTTTGTTGTCCAAGTGATATACTATGTAAGACAGTATGATGCATCTAATTCACCTCCATCTAAATTGATTTTTCTTAAGGGGTTACAACCCTATCCTTTAAATGAGTGAAATTTACACAGACACTCATAGTCAAATAAAAAGAGATGAAATATAAATAAAAATTGTTTAAATAGCTTAATAAATCAGCAAGGGGCTTCTTGTCATTTTTCTCTTTAAAATAGTAGATTATTTAAAATTAATATTTGCTAAATTATTATTTGAATTTTTGCACTCACAACTTGCCTATCTCATGCTGCCACCTGCTGTTAGCGTGTGCAAAATAACGGACATTTTTCAAACAATTCTCACCTCCACTCAAATCCTCCTCATTCAACTGTGAGTATCTTTGCAAACCCTACATATTGAAAAGGATAGGGTTGTGATCCCTCTTAAATGTACTAGATACAGCTTATCTCTCTTTAAGCCTATTTAGTAAACTTTAAATCAAAGCATGCAGCAGCCTTAAATGATAATGTTTACTTATTTAAAAACACACACGTAGATGAAATTCAACATTAAAAGTCTTGAACTTTTTATGGCCATAGTCCTATCAAAAATAACATTTTAGATGCTATTACAGTTTATTGTAAGATGGCCATCTTAAATCCATATGCATTTAAAATAATAAATTAGATGTTTCACTTTGCAGTGTAATACATAAATTGTTGGTGTTTTGGAATAGCATTTGGACAACAGGCCCATGTTGTTTTTGTTCAGCTCACCCTGGTGGAGCTTGTGCCATGTACTTGGCTCCGTTTGAAAGGAGTAAAAACATCTATTTATCTTATTTATTCCAACGGTTGATTTGCAATGTTAAAAGTATTGCAGAACTTACCTTGCTGAACCCACATAAAATTCAACAGTGCATAGTTTATACTTGTAGAAGGATAATCGTCGCTGAGTTATATGATCTTTGAGGTTAGCATGTTAACGCTTATCTGAGTTTACCACTATGCATATAAAATAAAATGGATTCTTTTGCAGCAGGCCTTTTATTTCTGCTTTATTCCTAAAGATGAGAGATCACCAGTAACGCACAACATAAACGTTAATTTTAAATGTTAAGAGGTCAGAAGTTCGCACATTTTTGGGGTTTCGCTATATTCTACATATATAGCTGCATCGATTACTGTATATTCTGTCTATGTCGTTAGCATTGCATCTCCCAAGAAATAGTCGCTCCTCTTTAATTTATTAAGACATCCTTTGACATTCACCATGGCTTAGTTGTGCCCTAGATCGGCGTGAGTACTAGCGGTCTTTAATTCTTCGATATGCCATCCAAAGAATTACCCGTTTTTCTATTGATGGTCCTTCTCCAATCTCTATTTCTCCTGTGCTATTTTTAGCATCGAGGCTTTGTGACATCATCGCATATAGGAGATGCTGCTGCGTGACCTATATAGCAGAAAATCAATGGGAATGGGTGGTCGTTGAGCGGCCCTCCCGTAGGATCCGAGTGGGGCACGTTGATGCAAAAACGATGCTTTTTCCCTCTAATAATCCTGGAAATTTAGGTTAAATGCGCAATTTTCGCATCCCTCTTTCCGCATCTGGATTTGTTGTTTTCGATGTTTTGCATACTCATTTTTTTATTTGCCTAATAAATGTTCTTCGTTAAATTTTGGATTTACGGTGCTCTCGAATATGTGCAACAAGGTATATTAAAATGGTGTTATTATACCACCTTTACATCGTAGGGTTACATCGTAGTTAGAGCAATGCCACTTGATGCAAGTTTTGATATCTTGAGGCATCCGGTACTACTGTAATGTATATAATATAATATTATGTTTTATTGATAGTTAGTGTAATGCCTGGTACACGCCATATGAAACACAAAACTGAAATTAAGTTTATGCAAACCAAGTTGTCGAAACGTGGTTTCGTGATCGTGTTTCGATAAACAGGTTTGTCCAAATGTTGTCCCACACAGGAACTGTTTGCTGGCCGGTCAAGGTTTGCTCCACGCACTTCATTGCAGACGACGCTTATACTAGGGTGAACACAAAAACGATATTCACCTCATAGCGCGTGGAGTATAAAAGCCTTGGTAGGAGCGCCTTGACCATGAAACTATGTTTCCTTTGATTTCCTTTGATCTTCTCCACATGTTGAGCGATCACTGAAATGTTTCATGGAAAGTTGGACAAGTTTCCTAAAACTTGTTTGTAGAAATCTGGAGCGCATCCACGTATCGCAAACATATTTGCGAAACCCTGTTTCAGTTTCGTGTTTCATATAGTGTGTACTAGACATAGTTATAGGTGCTTACATATTGCCATCATTTCAACACCCTTACCAGTGATTTTTACATAGAATTTAAAGGAGATAAATTGTGTAGGGCTTTATTTCATATTTTGATAATGGGTCACTAGACTGTGTAAAAATAGAATTATTTATTATATTTTAATAAACTATAATATTGCAAGAGCTATTTGAAGAACACAAAATGGTAGTTTTGTTTGAATGAAATGGCGCCCAGAAATCAATCTATATAGCGATTTCTTGTTCGCCTCGTTTCTGTTTGTATTCTTGAATTTCATATTAAAATGGGTTTGCTGCGTGAAATAAATGTTGGTTCCAGTGCATAAAACAACATTTATGGCGGCGTCATGGTGACTGTTACGTCGTGTTGCATCCTTGCGATGGCGCGCCCATTATGGCGCCGCACTAGCCTGGGTCATCAGTGACGTTTCTCCCTGACCATTTCTAACTTGTCCTATTTGTCTGATGTAGTAATGAAATAATGAACGAAGGTCATCTCCACAAGGTTTCCGTCTATAATAATGCCCCCATTTTCCATCTTCTTTTCCTTAAAATAGACATTGCTGTCGTCAATCGTGACCTCGCCCTGGTTGAACTTTCCTACAATCGTGCAACATTGTCTTCCCCCGTTGTTTCCCTTCTTTTTTTATTATTTTAATTCAGCTTCTGCTCTGGCTGAATTCTCAAGGTTGGATTAGTCATGGATCGCCCCTCGCTAGCTGAACAACTACGCATGAACATATCTACTACATAGTTAACTTTCGGTTAAAAAGACGAATGGACAGATGAGGGAATTTCCCCTGCATCCGTGAACGAAGGCTACATAAACATCGTCGTGCCTAGCCAAGTTCACGAACAACATGCAGTTTTAGTTTTTGGCAATTCTTGGTTTTCTAAATTTGAATGTATTTTTTGCTCAAACTTCATCCAGATTCAACATCCATTGTACGGTTTTCAGTGTTAACGGGGTTTAAAACCCTATCCTTTTCAATGGGTAAATTTTCAACGACACTCACAGCCAAACAAAAAGAGATTAAATAAAAATTAAATTGTTTAAAATAGCTTGATAAATCAGCAATTGAAATTGATTGTCGTTTTTCACTTTGAAATGGTAGCTTTTTTTAAAATTAATAAACAAGCTTGAAAAATGACCTTAATTTGAATTCTCGTGCTGCCACCTGCTGGCAGCGTGGGCAAATTAACCGACATTTTTCAAACTTGTTTATTAATTTAAAAAAATCTACCATTTCAAAGTGAAAAACGACAATCGGATGACCTTCCTGATTTATCAAGCTATTTTAAACAATTTTTATTTTTATTTAATCTCTTTTTGTTTGACGGTGAGTGTCGTTGCAAATTTACCCATTGAAAAGGATAGGGTTTCAAACCCCCGTTAAGAAACTTTGGTAAGGCTTGCCATGGTTTAATTGGTGCTTAGTGAAGGCTGCGTACTGAAGAGGATTTTCGTGTATGCTGCTCATTGCTCTCAAGAGGAAAACATTAAACGTTAAAACTACTGCATTTTACCCGCCATCTTTTTTGGGTCACAGTTTGGAATGACTTCCTGTTCGATAGTTTTCGGGATTACCAATGCGCGTTGCCACAAGCCGGATTAGAGATCACTATTTCCAAGGGCTTTAGTAGTTTTCCCCAAAAGCGAAATTTAGGTATGAATAACACATTTATATCATGCTTTATATGCAGCTTTATTTATAATGTATGCAGTGGAACTTGTCTAAATGCATACTGTGTAAACGGAAAACCTCTATAAAAGCATAAAATGTGCTGGACCCGTGTATAAATGAACCTGTCTATAAGCATGTTTTTCACAGGTGCACATGCTGCCAGCAGGTGGCAGCACGAGAATGCAAATTAACGGACATTTTTCAAAATTGTTTTTAATTTTAACAAAATCTACCATTTCAAAGTGAAAAACGACAATTAATTTCAATTGCTGATTTATCAAGCTATTTTAAGCAATTTTTATTTTTATTTATTCTCTTTTTGTTTGGCTATGAGTGTGTTTTAAAATGTCACCCATTGAAAGTGATAAGGTTATATAAATTCCACCTTAAGGAGGCCTAATTCGTCAGGAGCCCACTTGCCATATGATGAGCTGACATTCTGACCAGTCCACCATTGCTGGCCATGGTACAACAGCATTTTTCAAAAATGCCAACTGCAAATTTGTTAGTAGTATTGTTCCTGTATGGTTTCGCTGGGTATACAAGTTTAAATACCGCTGAAAAATTACATGATGGATAATTATTCAAACACTCCCCCTTGATACTAATAAATGCAGAAATGCTTGTACCAGCTGTTTACACCCCCCACGTATACACATAATTATCGTCACGCTTATTAATTTGCTTGGTATTGTGCCATTTATCAACCATGTAAGCCAGTTATGGTGCAATAGCGCTTGACAATTGATTTATCAGTTGGTATTAGGATATCAAATTGCCAATGTTACGTGGATAGTTTAGACTATGCTGGTCATTCACATTTAATAAATTTAGAAACACAGTAAAAGGTCATTATACGCAAATACTCGGATTAAATTACGCGATTTGCTAGGAGTCCTATAGCTTCACAATAAATATGCTCCAGCTTACAATCTGTCTGGACAGAATAGGCCCAATATGCCCCACTTGGAATTTATGGTTCGAGGTTTTAAAATGACATGACGCCACCACAACGTTCAGAACTGATATTCGCACACAAAACAATATTTTGGATATAGGCCAGTGATTATAATTGGGGAAGCATTTGTCAATATTTTTTATCGTTCGTATTGGATATACGCCGTGCATAATTTATGACCGAATTCTAAACGTAAACCTATTATTAATTGTTGGTGCAATGCAGAGGAGTGTGTGAAATACGTATTTGATGGATTTGGGGTTTGTGGGCAACCTGTTTGATTTGCTCTTGGGAGCAGTACTCGGCGAAATCTGGGTGGAAATGGTTATATATGTGAAAGGAGATATGTACTCGTGCGTCAAAAAGTTGAGTCACCGTACTAATTATTTCATCGATTGTTTTTTTTTTTCGTCGCTTGAAACAAAACAATGTGTTCAATTCTCGAGGAAAAAATAATTAGTTGGCCGTCATGTTATTTTGCGCTCGCATGTTGTTCTTGAACCAGTCGATGAAGCAGTCGTGAAACCGTGATAGTGTTGTCAATAGTTTTACAGGAAATTCTACTCAATATTAAACGTCAAATAATTCTGGGTTACGGTAGACAGGAAGCATTGACGTGAGGTCCTATATATGTCCAATGCAAATTTGCATCGAAGTCAACGCTAGATCGATTTGGGTTTCTGGATGTGATAAGGTAAATGGATGTAGTCAGACATTTTGTTTATTCTTGCAGGTTTGCAGAAATTGTGCTATTGAAGATACTTTCTTATTTCTCATCTCATTAGATATTATACCACAGGGAAGAACTTTTAATGTTATGTAATACGATCTTGAGTTTTGAAATCATCATATCATACCCTGTAATACTTCATAAATATGTTGTTAACAAAACATGGCGTTGTTGACATATACTTTATTTGAAACAAAACAATGTGAAACAAATGATATTGTTTCATACAGCACTCGTTTCATATAAATGACAGCATTAGCATCCAAAGCTACGTACGCACAACACGAAACATACACAAAACATCTTGGTGTGTCCAGAAATCAATGTTTCGAAAACGGCCATTTTGTGAAACATTTGATGTTTTATAATGTTTCATTTCGATCGCTCGATAGGCGGTACGGATCAAAGGAAAAAATGTTTTACAATGTTTCGTGACGTAGTTGATGACGTAGAGCATTGAAGCCAATATGAATGTCTGTTTTGTTTCATGAAATGTTTATCAGGTGCGTACACTCGTGTTTTTTTTCCGTGTTTTACAACAATTGTGTCACCCATGTTTTGAAACACGCTAGAAACTTTGTGTTTCGTGTTTATGTTTTGTGTTTTATAATGTTTGATTTGGTGTGTACCGACCTTTAGTTTAAAACATATCTGTTCATGTTTATTAACTTGCAAAATGTTCTGGTGCACACTGGCATCAAAATTCACTACTGTTTACAATGCAATTCTGGAGTATCACAAATCACAAAAATCTGTGCCCATTTGTGTACGAGCTAGGAGGATATATGCCAAAAGATGGCAATAAAATCTTAAATTAGAACACGTTGGAATCTGAGTTAAATTATCAGTTTTTCACTCTAGGATTTCTTTAAAGACATTCGTTACAAAACCGTAGATGCATACTGGAGTTAATGCTAAGAGCTGCTGAACTATAGGGAACACTTAAGGGAAAAGTTATTGTTAGGATCGTTATTAATTTATGCTTTTGTGCTCGTTCATAATTTAAAATATGCATCAGCACCAAATATGGGCTATTATTAATTTTTAGCTGGAGGATATCCAAATAGTTGCTAATGATTTTTTTACTTGAAAATCAGGTTATGATGTTCAATGATTATCCTAACATTTTGCGAAATGCTAATGTATTCAATACATACTCTTTTAATCAGCATACAGAAGGTGATAGTGTTGAGGTTTGATTGGTTCATTAATCGCTTAGCAACCATTGACTCGATGAGCTGTAGTGCTGAGCTAATAAAGATTCTACTAGTTGAGATCTAATAAATCCCCTAGCATCAAATCTCTAGATTGGTCGGTCCTGTAAACTATTGTTTAAAGAAGTCTCTGTTCCTGTCATGTCAACATTTACCAAATGCAAGGCTATATTTGAACTCGTGCTTTCCTTTAATGATCTTCTTCTGAAAATGAGCAAATCTTGTGCTGCAAACCAACGTGAGATTCCTGTAGACTCTTGTTGTGCAGACCTAATTTTAACCGTACGTTTATAAATAATTAATAGCCATTACGTGACAAAGTGAAAACCGGTACACATTTGTGATCAAATATTTTTACGTTGACCATGAGGACAGTTATATTGCAGTGATTAACGAAAGTATTTTTAAACTATCAATAGATTTTAATTAAAAATGAATGCAAGTTTCTCATTTGGGTGGATTCTGTTTTCATCGAGGTTTCCAGTTTTATGGAGAAGAGTAGTGCAAATGTTTATGGAATTAACTGAAGTGAAACCTTCAAGCCAAGGTAAAATCTTATTTTGCATGAGCTTAGTTTTCATACTTAACGAATTAGGTGGCGAGTCAAATTACAGGAAATGGAAGCTGTTTCCTACCAAGGCCTTGAAACAAACGTTGAGAAAGGGCTTCCTAATTCGCCCTTTATTTAGAAAAAAATGCCACTAATAAGCAGTGTATGTAATCGGATTTTCCCCTATTTGTCTTATGAACGGTTCATGGCGGATCATGTGTACAAATCATGCTGGATCTGGATGGACAACTAAGAAAAGTGTAAGCTATATCCTTCTTTAGAATCGGATAATTTTCATGCAGATATAACTTACATGTGCATTATATTATTTTTAATAAATTATATACATATTCCCTTTCACGTCAGTGTACTTCCAATTTAACTTAAATGGTGTATAGCATGGTGGCGAGAACAATCGTACCGGGCACAGGTAAAAGCAGCAAAAAATTTGACCCGATATTTATTATTTCTGAATCATAGTACATAAGAAAGGAAATGACAAAGTTATTATTAAGTTCTAATTGATCGTTTGTCGGAAAATAATTGAGTTTTCAAATTTCGAAATAGCAGAAAGTTGAAAGACCCTTGAAACGTCCAAGTCAACAAACAGCTTACGTATGTACTTAGCAATACACGTACTTGTTTACAAATTGTTTTTTTAGGTCTTTAAAATAAATCAGTTTGTAGGAAGGGAATTTACTTCATTTTGTAACCATGGTCAATCTTTTGGTGTTGGCGATGAACAACAATAACGAGAAAAATAACTTCGCACCGAATAAATTGCTAATTCATTGCTAATATATACATTGCTAATTCAACCCTTAAATTAAGCATTGACCCTATAATAACATTATAAGAAATTGCAAGCCCATGTATCTGAACAGGGAAGTTATGATATAATAATAGTGATGTACACGCTATTTTCAATGACTGGCTTATGTTATCAGTTGTAACTTTTGAAAGTGTAAATGTGCACTATATTAAGTTTTCAAATTTCGAAATAGCAGAAAGTTGAAAGACCCTTGAAACGTCCAAGTCAACAAACAGCTTACGTATGTACTTAGCAATACACGTACTTGTTTACAAATTGTTTTTTTAGGTCTTTAAAATAAATCAGTTTGTAGGAAGGGAATTTACTTCATTTTGTAACCATGGTCAATCTTTTGGTGTTGGCGATGAACAACAATAACGAGAAAAATAACTTCGCACCGAATAAATTGCTAATTCATTGCTAATATATACATTGCTAATTCAACCCTTAAATTAAGCATTGACCCTATAATAACATTATAAGAAATTGCAAGCCCATGTATCTGAACAGGGAAGTTATGATATAATAATAGTGATGTACACGCTATTTTCAATGACTGGCTTATGTTATCAGTTGTAACTTTTGAAAGTGTAAATGTGCACTATATTATAACTCCGGTGGACCTTGTCTAACTTCCTGAATTCGACAAATGGATTGACGTAAATATGACGTCAAAGGGATAAGTTCAATGAGTTTTTTTCTCTTCGTATTCAAAGATACATATTTGCGTTCTTGAATTATTTATAAGCCTTAGCTTATTTTTCATCGCTTGGGATAGTTATCTTTTATCAATATTTGTTTATATTTCATCTATTTATTCGGTGTGAAGTTGTTATTTTTTAAGAAGTTGGGTCTAGGTTCGAATACTTGTATCTTGTTCTATGAACCAGGGTAGTTATATTTTCTACTGACCCATATTATTGGGAAAATCGGTCTTTAGGGCATCGGTGATCCTATGCAAATAATTAATACAGTTTCTCATACCGTATACGAATATATAGGTCTACTTAAATAATGTCCAGAAAAGTTTGCAAAGTTCAGTTACAAATTATCACTCTCTCGTTACTTAATGTAGTGTTTTCCAAATTATTGTAGGGAATTTTGAATTTTTGAAACCCGGAATATATTTCCAAAAAGTACTTCCTCTTTCTTCTTTAGGTTATTTTTGCGAGAAGCTGTTTCAAAATAATAAAAAAAATAAAAAAATAAAAATACGTTCTTTGGACTTGCTTTTTTATGTATTTCCCGATATATTAGATAATATAACGTATTTCAGAACCCAAAAAGAGATTAAATTTAAAAATAGTTTTCAATGCTATCGACATGTTTGCATTTTATTATGATATTTGGCTTTCTGAACTTTGATAAGAACTAAAAAATACATATAGTTAATCGAAACTTAATCCATATACCATTTTGAAAACTCATATAAAAAGCTCGTACACCACTATGAGGTGCTGAATCGAAACAAGGCTTATTATGTCAAAGATAACTTTAGTGGAGCTTCTAAGCTTTTTCAGTGTGCCTACTGGGAAGTAAGTCAGTAGTAATTCTGTTCAATGAAACGTGTTGTTTGCTCTTTCAAAAAAATTAGGTCTCATCTAGTTTAAGCAAGATTGAGAATGTTATCGTCTTGTACGATTTCAAGAAATGTGTGTGGAATGCATTTGTCATTAATTCTTGGAAAAATAAACCGGTTTAACAAATAAGTCTCACTGGATGCAACTAGTCTGCAAATTTTAAGATGGTTCATATAAATGGTATAAAGTTGATTGCGGCATCTGTTTCTTTGTTTTTGTTGTCAGATTTTGAGACGTAATAACCTGCTATGTGCTATAATTGTTTGTTTTAAGGTCATTGCATTCAGTTTTATGTATGCTACTCTATAGTTGAAATTCGATTTCAACCAATTTTATCCGGTTAGCTACTTACACGTCTGTGCATTTTAGTATTTCAAATAGTTGGTACAACTAATTGTCACTGTAGCAAATACAAGTCTACACTTGCAAATGCATTATTCCATGTGATTGTGATGATGTTGATTCCCTAAATATGTTTGGATACTTCGGTTGCACAGGTTGCTAGGGGGCGCTAAAAGTATCAAAATGAATTTTATATTAACTCATTATTGTTGGAACTTGAAAAGTATACTTATTTTAAGTAGCAGAATACAAACTGTTGTTTTCCAGATACCAATTGAGAACGGGGTGGGGACGCAAATTTGGGTAGTGGAGGAGATGGGAGGGGTATGGCCAAGG
Organism: Julus scanicus; assembly: GCA_034698625.1. Classification (NCBI taxonomy): domain Eukaryota; kingdom Metazoa; phylum Arthropoda; class Diplopoda; order Julida; family Julidae; genus Julus; species Julus scanicus. The sequence continues at coordinate 17,402 of JAQGBW010003031.1, forward strand.
GCGCAAATTTGGGTAGTGAAGGATCGGGGGGAGAAAACGGCGAATATATAGGTAGTGAAGGGACCGGTAGGGTGGTGGTTTGGGAGAAGGGCGCACATTTTGGTAGTGGAGTATGGGGGGGGGGGGAGACGACGTAA
>JAQGBW010003032.1:0-17529 GCA_034698625.1 Julus scanicus
ACTTCAGCATGGATAAATGTGCAGTCACCTTACATTTTACAAATCTAGAATTCATTATCGAAAACACATGTAATAGATTATTACGTAGAGATATCGTGAAAATCTTGAACTGCTTTATTTAATTTGTTCGCTGGCTTTTGGATTTTTTCCCAGAACTTGCATTTTTAAAGATTCTACTTTTAAAGAAACAAATCTACAGTGGAATGCAGTACAACATGTGGGAAAAGTAGACAATGAAAATATTTGTGAAACAGAAATACTAAGAATTCGCTTTTGTCTTTGCGATACTGTATTCGTTATAAACCGACTCTCAACCATCTGACAAGTTCTAGGTTATTATCAGTTGTTCTATTTTTTAGGAAAAGTAAAATCATCCAGGACAAGATTTCAACAGACCAAGTATATCGATTGTTTTTAAAAGCCGCTGAGAGCCAAATGGAAAATCATTCTTCATATAACCCGATTTCCGCCCACAACCTATACTGATCAATATCTAGCAAACGTAACACAATAGCACTCTTTCTGTATATGTAGCTGTCACCAAACCAGTTTATATCAACAACAACGCATACATAGAAACGAAAGATAATGTAAATCTATTAATTAATAATTTTAAAGATGCATGTGTGTCACAGTTATTTTAGAGAATAATAAGGCCAACGTGAGAAATTGAGAGATGATAAAGAATCCAGCAATGCTGACATAGTTGATTTTACACACTTTTACATTTTTAAAAACCTACGCCCATTGTTAAGTTGATACAACTATTTCCTCTTACCTGAAATAAGCAAATATGAAAATGGAGACCAAAAGAGCAATGAATGAAATGCTTAATCCAACCATTTCTAATATTCTCGTGCCTCTTGCGATTTCCAATTTAACCTAAAACAAATCCAAATTCCATAACGTAAATTTCAATATTTCAACCTTAATAAGGAAACGATTAATCCCAATTTATACAGTATATACTGTATGGTAATTTAACTCAACACAAAATGTAATAGATGATTATAGTTAAAGGTTCAAGTGTTTTGATCAATTCGATAAATAGTTGAAACAGTCTCGTGTTGTAATTTCACTAATATAATTTCTCTAAACTAATACAACAATGGTTTATGAAATGCAATCGAATCCCAATACTTTGTAACTTTCGTATAATGAATTGTGTCATTCTTCGGCCGATTGCTATGTTATATATATGTACCTGTGCCTCGTCTGGCGAACCACTGAATAACTGTTGCAACAACTCTCTAGTTTCCATCGTAAAGCACTCTGTATAATTCGTCCATCCTTGAGGACTCGTGGGTGGCTCTGACCCTATGCCTGACCAATGACCATTGCTAGAGCAATGTTTAACGGCATAATCTATGAGATACATTATGCAAATACAGGGTTCATCATGGGTGAAACAACTGTTTTAGTCAAATACAAAGCAAAATTAAAAAAAAAAAAAAACTTATTTCCCCTCTAATGGCGGATGCAAGGTTCAAATGCTTTCCCAAAGTCATAGAATAGAATTAAATTTAATTTTAATGTGTCTACTCACTGTTTGGATTAGATCCTTTGAGTTTTGGACATGGTAGCTGTACAGTGGATCCAGCTCGAGTCGGCGGCCAACACAAAACTGTATCCCAGGTGGCGTTGCAAAAAATACCTAACAAAAGGCATCACAGTTTGAAAAAATTACTTTAATTAAATTGGGTTCACTGCAGACAAATTATGTTATTGTATAATACATGATGGGTAGAAAAAAAGTTCAAGGAAAAAAAGATATCAACGTTACAGCCAGAGTGACAATGGGTGCTTCAGTTTCAGGATACAAACTCGGTATAATCGATTTTTTGAGGACATATCAGACATACACCAAGCGAAATTTTAATTATAAAAGAAAGCATGAAAGCAAAGGGTTTCCAACAACGAATGCTTTCATTATTAAAGAAATTAATAGGAAGCTGAAGCATAGTGTACATGTGCACTATCTCATATATATTTTCAAAATAAATTAAAAAATATCGTGAAACGCCGAAATTACAATAAAATAAAAGTAATTTTAAGGTAATCAATATGCATACAATTGTATAAATTATATGCTACTTTGAAAGAATACACTTTTGGTATTAACAATTAAGACAGAAAATTTAGTGATGGCATTAACGGTATTATAATTCACACATTGTTAATTAGATATTTATACACAGTAATTCAGTGGTAATTCCATATGATTAGCTACATCTATATTTAACAGCGATTGAAGTAAAAATTATGAACATCAATTTTCTAAAGTCCAATCACATGATGATTGATGATTATTGAGAACTATTTTCGTTCACGTAAATATAGTGATTGTCATGGTGTTTTTCCAAACATTAATTTTGTGTATGAATCAGATGTCAACATAAACAAAAAGAATAAGTTTCACACACTTCTGAAAATGCGTTTTATCACATTGGGAGTTTAAAAGCCATGCATATACAATGCTTTCTAGAAAATTTTAATTACGTAATAAGAAACTTACCATTTGTTTTTAGTGAATTCACGTGTTTAGCGAAGCACTTTGCAAAACCTTCGTACAAAGATGCAGTTTGCATTTTTAGAAATGTACAGAATGTTTAAATCATCGAACTCAAAAACCGTCACGTTTGTAAATAACCGTTAAAATGATAACATTTGATGCTATTTAGAGACACATGATGCAGCTATCATAGTCAGAGCATATCACTGAGACACTGGGCATTTTTGGAAGATGCAATGCAATTGACAATTATTGAGTACTTTATGGATTTATGTATAACGCATGCGCAGAATCAACAACCCTCATTCATCTTGCACATGCATGAGGAGATTCAAATACTCGAAGATGAAAACATTTTTTTGTGGTTTACGTTGACTTCAAAGACATATCCTTATGCAGTTTATATACCGTATACAAGGAATGTATTTATCTTGAAAAGCTATTTACTCATGTAAACCTTAAACATTTTCCAACAATATAATCTCTAAAGGCTGTTATAGTGCTCTCCTTGCATTATTTTTTAAACACCCGATATTTGATTTATTTTTCAACTATTGATGCCAAAACATTTACATTCGCAAAGTGAATTCTGTCGGATGCTAACTGAATCTGCCATAAATGAAAGTTTCGTTAATCTACTTTTCGTATAAATCCGGTAATGTCTTATTTGTTTGCACCTCTATACAGCAGCGTGTTATTGCGGATCTCTGTCATTATTTTATGGCCATTCCGTATTGTGTTTAAGTTTTCAAATATTGATCCTAGATAATTTAAAATTCTTAGTTAATTCTAAAAAGTAAAATATCGTAATCAAAGTTTAATTTGATTACATAATTTTTCCATAATTACTTAATATAATTCAACTTATAAAGTCCTTAACTTTAAACTAGTTATGACAATAAAAAGTAAAACGCCTATCGGAATTTTAAAAACCGATTTAGATATAAACCAAGCAGTTTATTTAAGTTATCTAAATTGGTACTCTTACTCAATACTTTCGTTTTGAAATACGCTGAAAAATGTGCAGATAAAATAGTGATCCTTTTGTCTGAAAACCGGTAGCGTGTTACGTTAGTGAAAAACATGTAATAATCAGTAAATAGTTTATCTATCTGGGTGAATCGGATATCGGTTTTTTTTTTGGAGAAAAATACTGCAGCTACTAACCAGTCACACCCCCATATCCGTGTGACCGTAAACACGTTAAACACTGGTAAGCATATTATTTTTTTCTTTCATTTCATATTAACATGATCTTATAAAAGTGTTGTTTCGGCTTAGAGATGCACGATATTTCAAAACTGAATTGTCACTTACAAACTAACGCAGGTAAAAACGTCAGAAAAATTTATTTCACAGAAAACCTTGACACACGAAATATAATAGCACCTATTAACATGTTGGCACTAATGTACAATTGTAACGCCAACGCGGCAATAAATTTGGCACCAATACTAATACAAAGACCTGTTTTTTTTTTACAAAACAGTATATTACACAATCAAAAACACACTGCTAGTTGCGTATAGTTAGATTAAAACAATGATTTTACTTTAGAAATGGCCGACCCAGAGGATATCATCTTAACTCCCTTGGATCACTCAACTGAAAGTATCGGTAACCCAAACTACGGGTTAGAAGTTAGTGATACTACCGAAAAAGATCGCGAGAATAATGTGAGTGTAAAACCTGGAAACATAGACTTGTCAAATGGAAATTTGGGTAGAGAAAACATGAATTTGGGTACCGAGAAACGAAAAAAACCTAAAAGAGTATTCGAAAATGACAACGATGAACAATTTGAAAATGTGCAGGTAACTCAAGACACCAAACTTGAGCGAATTGACATCAGAGTAAGTACCAACAAGTTAACATAAATTAATAGATTAAATAATGAACCAAATAAGTTTCAACGATTGAGCATATTATCTACCAATATGTGAAAACTTACAGTTGATTTATCTAAATGTGTTTAAATTTAATCAATGTGGAGTACGAACATGACCTATAAATAATGTGTGGCACATACTTTTACCATTCTGATTTTCAAATTAATTCAAGTATGTTTTCTTTAAGTTAAGTTATTGCATTTCTTTTAGATTTACCAGATACAGCGACCTTTAAATACTGTACGTACCATAGAAAACTATACAGGATGAGGCATAAGTATTTAAGTCAGTTGAATACAAAATTTCTATGGGATTTCGAAACAGAATATTTATTATAAAGTTAGTAATCATGTGAATAACGTTGTTCCATTGGATATAAGTGTATAACAACTTTTGACTTAGCATTGTCCATACTAATAATAAAACAAAAAGTACTCCGATCCTTCTTTCGTGGAAAAGCCATAGATGTAATGTTATTGATGTAAATGTAATGATACAGATTATCATCTCTAAATTCTCAACTAAGTTTATGCCTCAAGTTGATGAAGTTAAGACTGTGAGAGAAATTTTTTTTCTAGCTAGAAGACAGGAATGACAAAGAACTGGAAGACATCGATTTCATAACGAAAGCTGTAGTGGACACTCGATCGTTTCTATACAACGTTATTGTGGAAAACAAGGATATTTCTATTTATTTAACTTTATTGTCCTTATCCATCGTTTACTGCATATTTTTCTATTTTGCGGTTGATTATGGATGGAAAACCACGGACAGTTACTGTGATGGGATCAAATTTTTGCTAATCATCACTATACTGGTGGTCGCAGGGCTAATTTATTATCAAATTATCAAAAGATTTTTTGGAAAATTTTTAAATAAGCATTGTGTCAAGCCCATTATGAAGGCGTACGAATGGGTTTGGAAGTTTAAATACGTAAGATGGCAAGTCAATTTTTACATTTTTCTCGTCATCCCCCCAAGACACTGCACTATTAATTAATACAAATACTTTCAAAAATGTCAGGCTATTTTATCTCCTGATTATTGCGGCTACGGTGACGTTTCTAGTCATTGATTCCAAGGCTAATAGAAGCAGATTAATATCTGCCGCAGGACTCATCCTTTTAACACTGCTTGGATTTATATTTTCAAAATATCCGGGACGAGTGAGTAATTTGATAAAGTACTGGTTGCGTCATTTCATTTTGGCAATATTTATAATTTTATATTTGAATTTAGATTAGGTGGCGCCACATTTTCTGGGGTTTGGGCCTACAATTCCTTTTGGCTTTACTAGTCCTCCGATGGGAAGTTGGCAGAGAAATATTTCAATGTTTGGGAGATAAAGTACAAGTGTTTTTGGATTACACTGATCAAGGTTCAAGTTTTGTTTTCGGATACTTAGTCACAGGCATACTGACAGGATGGACCAATGTCACTGCCTCTGTTGGACCATACGAAGTTTTCAATCAAACAGACATTGCATTACCTATGCAAGACCAACTTTTCGGATTTAAGGTCAGTGCTTATTATATATTGTTTTCTAAAATTTGTGTCTTATGAGGATAATGCATTTACTAACTTAGTCTGAAATGCTTTTCTCAAAATTGAAAAAAAAAATCTGATCAGCTCATATGGTTGTTGTTACTTTATCGAAAATAAACATATTACACCTTTATTTCATTTGTGTAGGTCTTGCCAGTCATCCTGTACTTCAGTTTCTTCATCCAAATTTTGTATTATTACGGGGTCATGCAATGGATAGTAAAAAAACTAGGCTGGTGCCTTCAAGTCACGATTGGTACCACCGCTTGTGAATCTATTAATGCAGCAGCATGCATTTTTGTGGGACAGGTAGACAACATCGCACTTATACAGAGCGAGACATGAGTATTTTTGTTCGAATTTTTCTAAACAATTAAACTTAAATGGAAAATATTGAAATCCAAGGAAAATATATTAGGTTTCATGTAAAAAGATAGCTACATATATGTTCTATACATATTATTTCTAAATATTCTGCAAGGATTTCTACATATTCATCGTGTATCACTCTGTGTAACTGCATATAGCATTTGCTCATTTTTATAAAACCTTCAATGCACTGATGACCACCAGTATTGTTAATCATTTGTTATATTCCTTCAAAGAGTGAAGCTCCTTTGGTAATTCAACCCTACATAGCTCAGATGACCAAATCAGAGCTACATGCTGTGATGACCGGTGGTTTTGCCAATATTGCTGGAAGTACATTAGCAGCTTATATCAGTTTTGGAGTAAGAACATACAAATTTTTAAAAAAATATATCATTTCAAGTTCAGTGTTGATTAAAGCGTTAGAGAAAATCCTAAGTACAACAACCCTACAATAACTTCGTTTTCTACAATTTACCATGGCATCAAATATACAGTTTTTGTTATGGAGCATTTAAAAATGTATGTTTTTGATGTTAATTTACCTTAATAAATAATAATACAAGTTTACACAATTCCATGTTGTGTTTTAAAAACCTTCTAGAAACTTATAATTTTTTTTCCAAACCATAAACTAATTTTCCGAGCGAATTTGTATAGGCTACTGCAATAAATTTCTTTATTATAAGTAATTCAATATTCGATCAATTTTCAGATTGATGCTAGTCATTTGCTGACAGCTTCAATAATGTCGGCTCCTGCTGCATTGGGATTTTCTAAGCTTATGTATCCGGAAACCGAAGAATCACAGACCACAGCTGAAAATCTCCCTCTCGCGGAAGGGTAACTTTATTTATATTATAATCGTAATAAGATTAGGGAAAACCTTTTTATGCGAACAACAAAATGGTTGACTACAAAGAATACTTGAAAATAACACATATAGAAACAAATTTTAAGTAATTCTAATTGATGACTTTGTAAGTATTGATAAATTGATACTTTACAATTTCGTTTTTAATATTTGAAACAAACTTGAACCTAACATTTTATATATGTTGTCATTTTTCCTCTGACAGAACTGAAAACAATGCTCTGGAAGCAGCTGCCAATGGCGCTTCCATGGCCATTGCACTTGTGGCAAACGTAGCAGCAAATTTAATCACATTTATAGCTTTCATTTATTTTGTTGATGGTGTGCTATCATGGATGGGAGCTTTGGTTGGATGGGATTTCCTTACATTAGAAGTAAGCAAAACACACGCTTTTAAAGCAATTAAGTTAATATGACAAAAAAAGGGAAGGAGCATCGCTTTCACATTTACTTTGCGCACGAGTTCTTATAACGAAATTCAGCAGACTGATAATAAGTGCTGAAAATTAGATAACCATTAATAATTCATGTGATTTCATATATACATTTAAATTTTCATTTATTTTTCTATGGAATATAGATTAGTCTGGAACTTTCAAATACATACACATATTTGTATATTTTTAAACGTTTAGTGGATTTTAGGCCAAGTATTTACTCCTTTGGCTTTCATGATGGGAGTAGAATGGGAGGACTGTGAAGAAGTTGGACAATTAATTGGTGTAAAGACAATAATCAACGAATTTGTGGCGTTTTCACAACTTGGTGAAATGCAAGCTAATAACGAAATATCGGTAACAACTAAACTACATTTTTAACATTTAATTGTTAAACACAAAAATCACAAAGCGTTGGAAAATGAAATTGTTTTAATTTTCGTAAAAAAAATTTTTCAGACAAGATCAGCAACCATAGCCACATATGCCTTGTGTGGATTTTCAAATATCAGCTCAATAGGAATTCAGTTGGGATGCTTAGGAGGTCTGTGTCCGGAAAGGAAACCAGAATTGTCACAAGTGGTCATCCGAGCTTTAATATCAGGATGTGCAGCTTGTTTCATGACAGCCTGTGTTGCAGGTATGAAACATTATTTTATAACTACATGTATGTTGGCGATAAACACTTAACAAATGTTTTCAATAGTTTGGGTAAGTGACTTCAAATACATGTCATCTTTTTGAAATCTGAGCGGGATGACAATATGTTACGCAAAAGTTGAATTATTGTTTGTAAACAATCTGAAATTATATGCAAGAAGATTAAATTACCCTCGTATGCAACACTTGTGTTGCGATCTAGAGCCTCCATATATATGTATAATTTTCTAATAGGCGAGTTAATTATACTGGATTTTCCGCAAAATGCAAATTTAATTTCAAATACTAACATAAAGTATGCGTTGCTCCATCTTCCAATTGTTTTTGCGGCTTGGAGGAAAATATTTTGCAAAATAAAAATAAATTTATGCAACAGTACATGTATATATATTGAATCTCTTTGCGGTGCGATAGGCTTTGATCAAGAAATTGAGCGAAATATTTATATGCGCATTTTTGTGTTGCGTTTTTCAATTAACTATGAAGAGAAAATTATGCAAAATAGTTCTTTTTTCTAATTTTGTAAGCAATTGCTTTCCAAATATGCCACTGTGTACAGTGACTGAAATGGATCCTTATCTTTTAGATATACAGGGTCTTTTTTTTTTACGAAGATTTTCTATTTACCCAACTCGTCAATAGAGCATACGTTTTGTTTTATCTAAAGTTTAAGATAAAAAACGTTTTGAAGAAACACCGTAGTAGATCTTAACATTCCTGGTTTTATTTTAAGCAAATTCTTAGAAAGTCTATCTTCATACACAGTAGGATAAAAAGAAATTTTCCAAATTAAGTAATGCTTTAATTTGACTTTACTCATTAAAGACAATGAACGATAAGTCTTATTAAAGTGAATCATACTAACTCAACAAATACTTGTATGTATATGTATATGAAAGTAAATCTTGATTTTTATTTTTTTCCAGGAGCACTCATAGATGAGGAATAAAACATGATCTCAATCAATGAAAGCAAGTAATGAGGTGAAAGAGATGAAACGGTGAAAGAAAAAATTTTCTTTGTAAAATATCTGCGTAGTTAAGAAAGGTATAGTTACCCAATATTCAATTTTCCTTTGTAAATTAGTCACAGTTAAAATGCCACTAAAATGTGAAACGGTGAGGTATGTGAAAACAAATCATTTGTTTGTACAAAACATTATAAAATAAATAAAGCTACTCTATAAATGTACTGCCATGCATTTAAGCTGCAGAAAACAACTCACAAGACTTTAAATACGCTTACGTCGAATTCTCAGTAAATAGCATTAAACGAAAAAATATTGCAATTTGAATGAAACTTGTACAAAAATGTGCTCCTCAAATCTGAGCCGGTAAATAAGTAAACATGTAATTAAAATATGACCACATACTGTAACAGTCTTGAACATGTATTTAATGATAAGACTACCTGGACAACTTTAAGGAAAGAAATTTAACCTTGTTAACAATTCTTGAAAATGTTTTCCAAAATATACAAAGAAATCCCCATAAAATATACTTGTTCTGTCGCTTTCGGTGATTTACTAAAGAATATAAAAACGCTGACATGTGTAAAAATACACAGATAATAACCTGCTATTTTGGAATTATTTTTAAATGGAAATATTGATTTTTTGACTTGAATGACGTATCCTCCAATATACTCTACGATATAGCGATAATGCGCTGTCATGAACTTTTTTAACAATAACAAGCACTCTCAAGATTTTGAACTGAAAGCTAATTTCTTTTCTTATAGCCCCTTATGGATCCAATACCAATATTGAATTTTCATTACAAAAAACTTTACAGAAAAAAAAAATCATATTTAATAATACAACGATTATTGGAACTATCGAATATGTTATTTTTAAAAAACTATAGCAAATAAGTATTGAGATGTAACATATTTACAAAAAAACACAAGTAAATAATATATTATTTAAATAAAATGAAAAATGCACACTAGTTGAAAATATTTGGCCTCACAACTTATTTAAAAAATGTATTTACCCAAAAATTTCGCAAAAATACTGTTGGTATAAATATTACAAATAATAAAGAGCATCGGCTTTATGTTAGTATAGATTTCTGCATAAACACGATCGATTCTATAAATCATTTATTATATTTATGCCAACAGTATTTTTGCGAAATTGTGGGTGAAATTTTGATTTTTACTGTTTAAATAAGTTGTGTGGCCAAACGTCGACATTTTACATCTTAATTAAATACTGTATTATTGGAAATCTTAAAGGAAGTTAGACAGTATTTGCCAACAGATAAAAAGTGTCGAGTCTGACAATAAAACTTAAGATTAGAGGCGGATTTTGCTCAATATACAACGGAATTTGACTTTTAAGAAAATCATGACTAACAAATCAAAGAAAACCACCGTATACTATTATTCCCCAAATTCTATCATAATAATTTGAGTCAAAGGCAACAACGATACATTTATAATTTGTATTAAAAAAGCAAGACTGTTTATTTTCATACAACAATTTTCTAAATGAAAATTTTCTACCCCTCTCAATCTTGCGCGTTTTAAAAGTCTGTAAACTAAATGATCGAGTTACGTGATTTAATAAATAATGAATTTCAAAGAATAAATTCCAAATCACCCACTGAATAAATTATGAAGTGACATTCGTTTGACTCCGTTTTGATGGCATTACTTTTCAAAAAGTTAAAATTGGCCACCGTCATGCATCATTTTTTTCTGTAATAGGCGCCTAATTTGAAAATTGCCTAACACAGAAAATCATTTCTAATTGTTTACCTCTTTTGAAAAACTGCATAAACAGGATGGCGAATTCAAAATACACGTTAAGGGGGTGTGCGGTAAAAGCCAATTGAATTTCTAGGCAATCTAGCAGGTAATATACCTTCTCTACCTGTTGCCATTTTTTGAGTTCATCAGAATTTTAAACACAGCAGGTTTTTTTTATTTCCTTTTGATTGACGCAAGGTATGCCTCACTTGCCTTTAAAGTAGAACAGTCGAGGGAAAATAGATGGAAAAAGTTTCCTTAAAACTTTTTCGTAATCAGGAGTTGTTGTGATTCGCCAAAATGCGATGGACGTTTCCGAGGAATCCCCCGCATAACGCATACGCTAAGCAAACTAATGACGTATGCGGGGTTGGATCAATTTTATTTATAAAAACACAATGCTAATACCCAGGCCGGTTAAAACACCATTGTGTATTGTTTACAGCTTAAACTTTTGAGTATTATTGTCACCTTAGCAATGGAGGCCAATACTGAAATGAACAGTTTCGTAGGATTGAGAGAGTAAGGACTATGGTTAAAAAGAAAACTTTTGAAATCAATCAAGAACATAACTATCATTCTAACAGGTGAGTAGACATTTATATAGTTAAAATAATTCATTATTGTTATGGATATGGTTTATGGGCATCATTGTTTTGTTTAACGGGAATATGATAGGCAACAGTTGGCATTTAATGGTTTATTCGAAATGAGATTTTGGGTAGAAATATATTATACATGTCATTTATTGATCTGTTTTATTTATAAACCAGTCATCAATTTCTATATAATTTTTATTTCCACCCACAACTGTTCTAATTAAAACTTAGAAAAAAAATGAAACAAGCATTATTCCAGTTTGCAAATTCTTTATATTTCATGTAGTTGCAAATTGTGTTGACCTAATACAAATTTCTGAAAGATTTACGGGATAGATTTTAACTGTAAAGATTGTAATAGCTTGAAACTTTATATTCAGGGCATGCAATTTCATGTGTATAAATTACATATATAAAGCCATCCTAAGGCAAGTGCAAGGTATAAAATTATGTCGTACCTGCTCGGGATATTCAAATCAGCCCACATTTTTGTAACATCATCCCGGATATTCGAGGAACAAGTTTTGAGTTTACATATATTAGTGTAAATTCACCAGATACGGGAGATACTAACTATTCATATGAGAATTGTGTTTGTTTAAAACTGCATTAGGTAGATATATAATGCTTTAGAGGTAATCAACTGAAGCTAAATTTGATATGCAAATATGATACATGTTCAATATGAATTGACACCCACATTCAGCAGATTCACCACATTAGCATTCAGAAGAGCATTTCAGACAAAGAGTACGAGAACACGCAACTGCGGCCTGCCTGATGTATGAGACTGGTGACGCTACATATGCATAAATGAAAACTCTTTAAATGAAAACAATTTTCAAAAATGAATTCAGTGTTTTTATTAGAAATATAAAACACTGTTACTGTTTTTATTTACATAACATATTAAATTTATAGTAATTAGATTTTAAACACATTTTTGGCAATATGTTTACTAGAATCTTTGAATTTATCATTCATAATTTTCTTAACACGTCTTTTTAAATTTAATATATGAAGCTTTTGGAGTTATTGATTTCCACAATATCAGTATAAACGTATTTTCCAAAACGTAAGATTATGACTGATATTGTTTCAAATCAGTACCTTACTTTCAGAATACAAATAATTCATGTAAGAAGAGAGAGAGAGAGAAAGGAATTAATGGAATTTCTTTTCATCTTATTAATGATGAAAATAATAATAGTAAATTTGCTGAAAATGCAAAAGGCATGCACAATAGAACTAATATTTTTCCACATCCGCCTAAGGAGGATGCTGGAAATTATCAAGACCGTCAAAAATGACAATAGGTAAATACAATGAATTTTATAAGCTCGCCTTTAGCCCACGGAAGGCAATGAATAGGATGTGCAGTTTTGCAATTATTTCATGCATCAAACACAAGGACGACCATTTAAATTGGCGTAGGAACACAATACCAATTAACCAAGCATAGGATATAAAAGCGCCGCATCCTATAGTTTTACCAGTTTAACTATTTTGTGTAAATTTCCATGATAAACTTTAAAAAAAAATAACTAACGCCGTGACATCAGTAGTGTTTTAAAACTCCACGGAAAATTTAACTCGATAATACTAATTAATTCATCGTCTTAATCACCTTTTTGGGGATTTATTATTGCAGAATGTCTGCTAACATGGATCAACAACCACCCGGTAGTCCATACGCATTAAGCAATATGGGACTTGTGCTAGACGATGAAAATCTGCCAAATTCACCGTCGGAACATATCAAAATGCATCACATAGATTTAGAGGATAAAAACTTTTTTCAATTCAGTGCCAAAGCTAACACAAATGACGTATTTCCAAAAAAAACTTTTGTAAGTATTTAAACGAATTTTTTTAATTTCAAAATTGTTCAGAAACGTAATATCAATTAATTATTCATTTTATTCAAAAAGGGAGAATCAAATATCCATACTTTGGTTCCAAGCACAACGGTGGATCTCAGTCAAGAGCGAGACAATAGCAATAATACTGAAACACGACAAATGAACATTGCAATTAAAGGATTAGTGAGGATCAGATCCGCCATTAGTGATTTTTTCGTGAAACATAAGAAGTGGATTTCGCGACTATTTTTAGCATCTTTCGGAATTCTTTATTTTGTGTATTTCGGATTTGCGATTGCCTACAGCTGGGAAAATGAAGTGAATTATTGTCAAGGAATTCGCTTTTTGACATTAATAACGGTGTTTGCAATCGGCGGAATTTTGTATTTTTGTATTTTGAAAAAAATTTGCGGAAAATTCTTGGACCAAAACTGCATCAAACCAATGAACATGTTCGTGAGCAGACTGTGGCAACGCCCGTTTATCAGTTGGTATGTCATGTTATTAACAGCTGACATTTTAATAAAAGTTCACTAAAGGACAAATTGTTCTTTGATGAATTTATCAGGTTCGTTTACGTGATTCTCATCGCATCCGTGGTGATTTTCTTAGCCATCGACACCCAAGGCAACAGACAGAGATTAATCTCGGCAACTGGCGTGATTATCTTGATTTTATTTGGTACTATTTTTTCAAAACACCCCGGTCATGTAAGAACGTTATTTTTCTAAAATTTCGTTATCTTTATTATTGCTTTCGTCGACACTTTCTCATCTGGTTAACATTAAAACTTTTGAATTTCCAGATAATATGGCGTCAAGTTTTTTGGGGACTAGGGCTACAGTTCGGTTTCGCATTATTGATTCTGAGATGGAATGTTGGAAGAGAGATTTTCCAGTGCCTTGGCGACAAAATCTCCCAATTTCTCAGCTTCACAGACAATGGCTCTTCTTTTGTCTTTAGCTATTTGGTAACAGGACAACTGCAAAACTGGCCAGCATTAGTTACCAATGAAACGACGAATAGCACCTTGCCATTTGATGGCAAACTGCCATTGCAATTTGCAGTATTTGCATTCAAGGTAATATTAAGCTTGCCCTGCTTATAGCCAAATACTACTTCGAAAGTATGGCCCAGAATTAATACTAACTGAGATTTATACGTTCTATAACACCCAAAACGATAATTATTTAAACATTTTTGGTGTACAGGTTTTGCCAGTTATATTGTTCTTCAGTTTCATCATTTCCGTATTGTATTTTTATGGAATTATGCAATGGATCGTTACGAAATTAGGTTGGTTGTTACAAGTCACTGTTGGAACAACAGCAGCAGAATCAATAAGTGCATCAGCGAATATTTTTGTGGGACAGGTAATAGATCTCATATTTCTTTAAAACTTAACATGTCGTGCAGTCGGTTTAAATACTATTATCGATTGCAGACCGAGGCACCTCTGATAATCCAACCCTTTTTGCACATGATGACTAAATCAGAACTTCACGCTGTGATGACCGGGGGGTTCGCCACCATCGCCGGAGGTGTCCTTGCAGCTTATATTAACTTCGGCGTGAGTTCATATTGTTTTTCTCATCATAAACAACGTTTTATATAAAATTAATTGATTTATCAACTGGTTTTATAGGTTAGTGCTAGTCATTTGCTCTCCGCTTCCGTCATGTCAGCACCAGCTGCCCTTGGCTTTTCAAAGTTATTTTATCCGGAAACTGAAGTGTCGAAAACTACGGCGGACAACATCAACATCGCAAAAGGGTAATTTACAGGCCTATTGTTTTAAGATAATATTTGCAAACATAAATCAACAAAACAATGAATAAAATAGACTAAATGAATATAATGATAATAATTTTTTAAAAAACTCGAATAATATATGAATGAATCAAATACTAGGAAGATGTATACCGAAATTCCGATTTCAGTAATCTTAAAAATAAAATAAAAAATAAAAAACGAAAGCGAAATTGCCTCAAATAATCCGCTTTGGGGGATGCGCAACAAATACAACAAATGATTTTATGAAACATATAAGAAGTCTTATCATTAGCTTAATTTCCAAGATAGGTAAAATATGTTTTGATTTTTTCCCATAAGTTAATATACATATAAGTCAGCAAATGAGTTATATGTATATTATACTTCATATATGAGGACAGCAAGGCCTATAACAATGAAGAGATTTTTGCTTGTTATGTATTTTATTTAGTGAATCAAAAACTAGGTAAGCAAAACAATTCCTGTTTACTTTCGGTTTCTATCTAAATGAAAAATTTAGCTGAGCAATTGTATGGTTTAATTTTTTGATGTAAATCAATTGTGGCGAAACATTAACTACATTCGTCCAAACTCGAACTAAACACTTTGCTCTCTGAAAATAATTTAAACTGGTGGCAAGTAAGTTTGCCTAATGTATGTTTAATATCATCAATACTGATCCATAGTCTCTAGATTTTACCCAATTCATCCATTACTGTAATTGAGGTCTGCTCTACATCTCCACCAGTGGTTCCGGAGTGTCTCGGAAATAATTCCGCTCATTTCTATATGTTGTTAATATCGTATATAATGATTTGGTACCAATTAGGCCCATAATATTCATTTCTTCCGCAGAACCGAGCGAAATTTTCTAGAAGCAGGAGCCAATGGAACAAGCAATGCCATTCCTCTGGTAGCGAATATAATTGCTAATCTAATAGCATTCATCGCCTTCATTGCTTTCATGAATTTCATAGTCAATTGGTTCGCAACTTTAATTGGATATGATTACGTGACATTCGAGGTAAGCCCTTGAATTCAGCTCCACTGAGCTCATTTTTCATTCAGAAGCATATCCAAGATGAATGCATTATAATAATTATTTTCCCTTATTTCAATTTTTCTTTATTATAGTGGATTTTATCCAAGCTTTTTATTCCTTTGGCTTTCATCATGGGGGTAGATTATAGCGAATGTGAGGCTGTGGCCAAGCTCATTGGGCTGAAAACCGTGGTCAATGAATTCGTGGCTTATGCTGAATTAGCCCAAATGCTGAAACGCAATGAACTATCGGTAAGCCATTTTAAGAGGAGCACTGCGAATGGCTCTTACCATGAAGCACAAAAAGTGAATCATTCCAATGTACTTTATTTAATAAAAAGTTAGCCAGATAAAAATACTGCAAACGGTTTAAAACTATTAATAGTAGTAATACTTTTGATTTTACGGTAAAAATGAACCCTGAGCCAAGTGACTCAACTATTACATAAATCATCACCATTACATACAGTACATATCATTTTGCAAATTAACTATTTTTCGCTTACCAGGCCAGAGCAGAGGCTATTGCGACGTACGCCCTTTGCGGATTTTCAAACATCAGCTCCATCGGCATTCAGTTGGGAGGATTAGGCGCCATGGCCCCTGGTCGAAAATCTGATCTTGCAGATATTGGAGTTCGTGCCCTTATTGCCGGATCGGTGGCTTGTTTTATGACTGCATGTATTGCTGGTAAACATGAATAATATTTATATTATAAATGGCTGGCTAAAAAACTTAGTTGGAAGAGCCAGTGACATGTACTTAATTAATTTCAATTCATTAATGTTAAGGCTTCCCATTTCTTTCAACAGGCACACTGATAACTGACTCTTGAACAGCTACGTATTATCATGCAAAGAAACACGTGTGTATAAAGGTCCCAGCCCCTCCAGCCAATAGCATTGCGATGACAATGACGGAAATCATACTGGCTAAAGACAATGGCTTGGAAATTGCTGGTCAATAGAAACGGGAGCACGAACGTTTTCAGCTTTATTTGAAGTCTATAAAATGAAAATCGAAAATATTTTTTTATTCTTACGCTTGCATTTGAAATTCATTGACCATAAAAGATTATCGCAATAATAAAATCTAAGTTGCAGTAAAGCCTGATTCACACTAAGCTAGTAATTTAGTCAAGTGGCAAGTATTTTAGTAACTAAACGTACGTGTGTGAACAGATAAATTTAACTGTTCACACACGTTTAGTTAC
>JAQGBW010003033.1:0-17525 GCA_034698625.1 Julus scanicus
GGTGGCGCATTGTACAAATTTTTAATTGTTTGACCGTCAAAGACGTCCAAAGTTTGAATCTTTTCAAACTTTTTGGAAGTCTTTCGATCCGGCGCAATTCGTCATAAACGCGTCATCACTTAGGTCGGCGCGCATGCGCAGATCGAGTGACGGTCAGAAAAAGACGTCGGTTGATGCATTGTGAACCAGGCAATAGCCAACGTGTATAGGCTACTATAATTGCTATCGAAACTTTTTGTCACAATATACAAACTCTAAACATTCACTGCTCGACTCATGCCAGATGTTATGATGAGAAGTTAACAATTTCAAGTAAGATTTCATTACATGTATCCAGTATATAGAATAAAGCAGGAATTATATATATAAATTAAAAATTTGTTGATTTCGATTTATTTCGTGTGCATGGGATCAGTTTATGGAACACTTCCGTAGAACTAAAGTATATAATAGGTAATTGAATGTCATGAAAATGCTATTAATAGTAAAATATAAATCATTAAAAACCAGACACATGAATAAACGTAGAAATATAAGCTACCTGAAAGCCTAATTATTTTTTTTCTTTAGCCATTTTGCTGTCTTGAAATATTTACGATTTTTTCAAATTTTTAGAGCGACGAAAGCTTAAAAGGGAGGAGTAGGAAATTGCAGGTATTCAAATGGAATTCTGTGACTAATGAATATGATATACACAGGCAATGTCATTTTTAGTGAAAATTGTATTTCAAAATGACAAGGACACAAATTTACGAGAATCGTCAATTGCATTGGTGCAAAAGTTTTCGTGTAGTAATCCTAACTTTATCTTTATAACTTCATGTAGTTTCAAGAGTTAATTGAAATATTTTGTATATATTCTTGTTTTTTTTGTTGTTGTTTGTTTTTTTTTTCCATCTAGTATATATACTTATTTCTGCTCTTTCATAGTCTAAAGTAATAATTAATCAACTTATTCTCACCGCAGTGAATCCATAATTTCTCATGAATATTATAAATGACATTTCTCGCCTCTTTGATGCATGTATAGGTATTAATTAATTTGAGTTTCTGAGCGTCTGATGCTTACTTGATTCATTCGTCATCTAATAAATTATTATAGATGATGTTACTAATACAATTAGTAAAATGTATCCGGACATTAACACAAAAAAACAAAAGCCCAAAGTGTAATTTCATTATCACCAAAGGTTAGTTTACCCTGTTTAGGTTATAAGTTGGTTAGGTTAAACCAAATAAGGCATTAATTTTTCACCACTAAATAGCACGATATTGAGCCTCGATATAGGCTAGATGCGTTTTTTTTTTGTCTCTATAAATATGTTACGCCACTGACAGCTCAACTTGAATCGTATTTAGAAAAAGTAGTAACAATTAGAACTGCTCCGACATACAAGAATTTTAGTTTTTTTGAATACAAATTATATTTCTATCATTGTATTAACATTGGAAAAAAAATTTATAAATACACCCATACCTCCCTTTACGGCCTAGATACGTTTAGGAAAAGTTGGCCGTAAAGTGAAAAAGCCGAATAACGAATAAATTATTTCTGCATTTTATGATTTTAATTTTTTCTTTTCTTAAACGAAGTGAAACCCATAAGTTGTTTGATGCCTGGTTCACAATGCCTCGACCGACGTCGTCCGTCGGTCGAGGCGGAGCTTAATTTTTTAAAGAAAAACATCACACGTTTTGACGCCAGTCGCGATCTGGTTCACAATGGACCGACCGACGTCCAAACGTCCAAACGCCTACTATAAGTAAAGCGCCGTCAGATCAGCCATAGCTCCCAAAATATTTTCTGTCACTAGGTAGCGCATGGTACAAATTTTTAATTGTTTGACCGTCAAAGACGTCCAAAGTTTGAATCTTTTCAAACTTTTTGGACGTCTTTCGATCCGGCGCAATTCGTCATAAACGCGTCATCACTTAGGTCGGCACGCATGCGCAGATCGAGTGACAGTCAGAAAAAGACGTCGGTCGATGCATTGTGAACCAGGCATTATTGTTAGCCAAATCCGACCTTGCTTGTGCAAATAAGGGTAAGTTATCACATTTTTTGGCTTTTTGCTATAACGGCCTTTTTTAATTACGCCACTTTTTCGATTTACGACACGCAATGTTTCGTTACACGTCATACAAAAAAAAAAAAAAAAAATGCTGCAATTAAAAAAAGCGGCCAAAAAATGTGATAGGTTCCCCAATTTACACAACCAAAGTCGGATTTAGCTAACAATAAAACAATGTATGGGATCAAAGGGGAGAAAAGATAAAAGGGTTCCCTTCGCTTGCCCAACCCATTCTACAGTAAGAGTCCAATATTTGTGCGTTAATGCATAAGTAAAACTGCGATTTCTGCAGAAACAACACGATTTTTACGCAATAAAAGTGCGTTTTTTTATAAAGAAATATTTAAATTAAAAAACAACTCTATAGTGATTAGTTTTATTTAAATCCATAAAAAGTAACATGCTGTGGTACAATATTTTCTGCTGGGTGGTGCAAATTTTCAGCAGAAAAAAATGCAATATTGAACTTAATTTTAAAAAAAAAGCATGGACATTTTATAAAAGCAATAGTTTCTGCTGTGTGGAACCCTTCTTTTAACATTTGGCCAGGGTCTATTATTTGCTAATGCCCGGTCCTAATTGAATAACATCAATAAGTATCGCTTCAAATCGTTTTTTAATAATTCAAAGAAAGGATTCTTTACATGATTTTCTCTTATTTTGTTATTATTATTTTTTAATAATTAAAGTTAGGAGATCGCGAACTGATAGTTTTATTTCATATTTCATTATTTGCACTTGTCATTTTCCGGATAATAAATAAAATATTATAGATACTTAGGATATAAATGGGCAAAATTGGCAATTAACTAAATTGCCAATTTTGCCCATTTATACAAATATTCCAAGATATTTGTGAATAGGCTTTCCATTGTTTCCAACTAGGAAACAATGGAAAGCCTATTCACAAATATCTCAATTAAATTTTGCACAAATATTAAGGTGCGTCTTCACCGCAAGAATCACCATTCGCCGAAAACATGGACATATTTAATGAACGATCCTCGATTTGTATAGCGCTGAATGTTAAAGCGCTGTTGCATAAAGGTACACGCGCGTCTCCTCACCTTGGTTTTTGTAGGTAGTTGTTTTTTTTCGCAAAACGTAGTGAACAAACCGAGTTTTCGACTTCAAATGTGCACGAAATGAATAGAGCAAAGTACGATCTGACAGCTTATGTATATCCCTAGCTTATTGAATGCCTGATTAATTTACAGAATTGTGTTTTTTCCAGTACACCTAATCTGGATAGTTGGAACCCCATGCAGGAGGACTACGAAGACCGTGAATTTAACTCTTACGCCGGCCGCAGATTGTACGAGAATCTCTCAAAGTTAGGAATGCAGCAGCAAAAGCCGAGGTAATTAAATTACGTATGGAAATAATTAACACGTGCTCATTCGGCTGTTATGCTAATTCACTGACAGCTGAAGTAGAATTTGAAGTGCAGACGCTACTTGACTTTTACATAACCACGTGGGAGACAAAGCAAGCGCCTGTACGTTGCTAACGAAACAGAGGGCCAGTCAAGGCCATAAGGGAGGCTAGTAGATGATAAGATTATGATAAGAGAAAGCTTCTGGCAATTGCCAACACACGCCTGACGAAAATTGAAAACTACGAGATTGCCTACCCAGGCTACCCTGCTCGTACATTTTAGGTGTTGTGAAAGAATTGACACATTAGGCCATACGTTTTACCACAAGAATACATGCGTTATTTTGTTTGATTAAACTCCATATAACCCTTTCCAGGCCCGGGGTATTCATTCTCCTCTCGATTGTCAGGCCTGGCCGAAATAACAACTTCCAACTCTTGTGGGATGCTGCTTCTTGTTGGGTTCAATTCCCGGATCGGCTACCATAAGGGGTTTTCGCGGTTTTCCACATTTGTTTCCTGGCAAATGCCATGATAGTTCCTCTTAAATCGGTCGCAACTTTGCTCCTATCTCTTTTCCATCACGACACAAAACATCAAGGAATATAGGAATCACTATACACCTATACCTCGTTATACGGCCTTACGCTATAATGGCCTTTTTACGTTTTTACGTTATACGTCCAAAAACAACTGCTGTAATTAAAGGAAGTGGCCAAAAAATGTAATAAGCTACCCCAATTTGCACAAACAAGGTCGGATTTGGCTAACAATAAAACAACTTATGGGTTTGACTTCGTTTAAGAAGGAAAAAATGAAAATAACAATGCAGAAAGAACCGATTTGTTATACGGCTTTTTCGCTGTACGACCAACTTTACCGGAATGTATCTAGGTCGTAAAGCAAGGTATGGGTGTATTGATCAGTTTTAACAGTAGCAGTTCTAGTTCCTCCCTCCAACTCTTGTGGGATGCTGCTTCTTTATGGGTTCAATTCCCGGGTCGGCTACCATGGCAGGTTTTTGAGGCTTTCCACAGTTGTTTCCTGGCAAATGCTGTGATAGTTCCTCTTAAATTGGTCGCAACCGTGCTCCTACTTATCTCTCTTCTGTCATGAATAATAGTCAAGGAATATAGGAATCACTATATTGATCCGTTTTAACAGTAGCAGTTCTAGTTTTCTCACCCGAGATGAAAGTTTGGCGACATTATCGAAAACTATGGTTGAATTTGATAATAATTTCAACTAATAACTTTTTTTAACGTTTTTTGACAATAACAATCTGCTAGCACTTACTCCATTGACAACGTTCATTCTTTTTCTCACAATTATGTTCCATTTCTAAGCTGTTGTATTTTTCAAATTTCGAACCCTAACATAAGGGGGGCAACTGCCAAAAACGTCATTACAAATTAACTACATAACACCTATAATGCATTGTAATTAAAAATAACCTAACAAAAACAAACACATGTCACGCTAAAAGTGGCCTTCATTAAAATATACTGAATTTCGAAACCCACATTAAAGCCCGCTTAAATGTGCGGTCGATGGCAGTTCTCACAATTAGACGAACATCTGGGAGTACCATTTGAGAATGCGAGTGCTACTATCAGAGAGCTGTTTCTCTGGAATTTTATTGCAAGTGGACATGCAAGCTGGCCTCTCACGGCTCTTTGATAGCAGCTCGCAAAATACGAAGCATGCTTGAATTTTGAGAGCAGCTGTCCAGAGCTACCGGAAAGGTAGCAAATTCACATTATGGAAACGCCCTTGATGATGGCTTCTCCCACATAGCAGCAGAGCATTGAGGAGATGCTTATTTTTAGGGTTTTTAATGTTTAGAGCTACGTTTTTTAAATGACGTGGAAAATGAGATATGACCAATACATGACAGATTATTAGTGTAGCATGTCTACACAATAAAATAACGCCTCTTTCTTTTAATTTTTATTCTCATTGCCAATTCAAATACATTAATTAAGTAAGCTTGCCTGCATTCACAAACTTCCCTCGCAAATTACGAGAACTTCAGTGCGACGCATTCTTTAAAATGCTCCCTGCGATTTCCCAAGTGGATATGGTTTTGAAAGTGCTCACGGAAGCATTCTAGACGAGATGCTCACCGGGAGCTCTCAATATCGAAATCAACTGAATGTCACTCGCAATTGATAACCATCTTAGAGTAGCTATCAAGAGTAACTCGCAAAAGTTAATTTCATCTTAAAATGCACCTTAAGACATCCCAACGGGGCAAAACCGTGAGCGGTCCATTTACCTCCACTGTCCCTAAGTATCCACATTCTATGGTAGCTACATTTTTTTACTATACTGAATACTTAAATCTGATAATAATTAAGTTTTAATTTGTTAAATAAACTGCTAGTACATAATCATATTTTTTTGTATTTCGTATACTTGGAACGTATCTCATACATTTTTATATCCCTTATTGACGGTTTCCATATTCGTGGCATATTACTGCCCCACTGTATGGCCTTCTTTCTCATGCTGAAAGTAGAGTACTGAATTGAATTAATGAAATTGTTCCATGCTCGCTTTTCTTTTCTAGAAACCTCCACCATAGTCATGATATCTTTGCATTGCATGTGAAGCGAATACC
This sequence comes from Julus scanicus, assembly GCA_034698625.1. Classification (NCBI taxonomy): domain Eukaryota; kingdom Metazoa; phylum Arthropoda; class Diplopoda; order Julida; family Julidae; genus Julus; species Julus scanicus. Next base: position 6,073 of record JAQGBW010003033.1, read on the forward strand.
ACTTACCATGTCTGAAGTGAGAAAAAATTCAATATTTTTCAACAGTAATGTCAGTTCATCTTTGTGTTATACTTTTCTAACATTTATTTCTGTTACCAACAGTCTGGATTGCGTAATTTGTTTAACAAGAGTGGAGTGGTTCTTGATGTTAAGGTGTTGAGTCCCCCTGGAATGCATAACCCAGCCTACCTCTATGGGTAAGTACCACACATCACATGTGGCTCTAAATAAAAAGAATAACTTCGTAAATTGCCGCATCTCAACTGCCTTTCTGTAGTAATAAAACTAATCTTATTTTTCTTGTGAAGCATTTCAAAATTCCTTTAGGGGCTTGTGGGAAAGAAGCAGTTTTTATGTCGTTCTAATAAAAATTCTTTGGAAGCAATTTGACGTATACCGATTGAGTGGGTTACTTGCTAGTTTCTTTGGATTTTAGTTCTTTGCCAAATCAGTAATCAAGAATTCAAAATCACAAACAAATATCCAATTTGTATTTTTGTTAGTTTCTACTAACAGCTTCATATTCATAATTTTTATGGTCATGTCAACAATGTCAATGCAACTTGCATTCAAACACTTTTTGCCTATTGAACAAAAAATTAGCCAGACTTGAAAATACTATTTCTTAACCAATTGCAGGAAAACGCTAGAAACCCAAATTTCTGACTGCTCTCATCTTACCTAGAATGTAATGCTATTAAAAGAAAAAAAAATGCTCTCTGGTATGACAGTATTTAAAATCGATAATTTTTTGATTAAAAGCTTTAAGTGTTTGGTCACGTTGTGTAGATCTTAGCAAAAATACACATCTTTATTTAGGTTAAACTAAGTTTTTTTCTTGCTTTATAATTTTGAAAATAAATATACAATATGGGACATTTTATGGTTTTGAGAACAAATTAATGTTAAGAAATTGTCCAATAATAGCAAATAATGCTTAGGAAGAAATAACTTACGACTTTTGCAATGGAGTAAATATGTATTCAAAATATTGGAATTTGTATGTGCTTGTGCCTATTGAAATGTTTAACTAATGTCTATTTGCATTCATGGCTTGGCATGCTGGCATAACCAATTTAAATGTCCAGAGTGCACAGAAGCTGTGCACATTTAAAGGCAAATTTGACATCGCGAAAATGTTATCAAGAAAGTTCCATTTATTATTAATATAGGAATTACTATTGCATTTCCTCCTGTCAAGTAGGGTTACGCAATTCCTGCTCGATCCTAAGGTGCGGGGTTTCTCCCCGCTCGAGGTCGGTGGGATTTTTATGGATGGGAGAAATTCCATAAGTGATTGTTTTTTCGGATGCGAGTTAAAACGAGGTCTCGTGTAGAACGTTGTTGTTGTACCCTTGAGAGCGAGAGAGAGAATGGAATTCCTCCCTCGTAGGCAAAATTGCCAGAAAGATGAAGCCTCCTCCCCAGGCGTTGGTGTTTAGTCCTCGTGTTGCAGACGTATGCCAGCGTTAGAAATCACCAAAAAACAAGCAATTTCCGTCCGTTTTTGTGTATATAGTCATGATCGGCTATGGCATTCTCAAACGTGCTTCTATATGTGGCGAACAGTATGTAATGCCCTTTAAATTTTTTTTTGTAGGAAAGTTTATTTTAGTTCTCCTCAAGAAGCAATTAAGGGCCTTCAGGCATTGCATGATACTCCGCCATTATATTTGCAAGTTGAACTGGATCGACACGATTTTAGAATGAACGGAAGCCAGCAAGAGGTAGAGTGAAATGGTTGAGGTCGTCAAAATTTGCTGTTTATGAATGTAATGAAAACCACTGTTTAGAATAATTTCATATTTGCATATAATTTGTAACCCTTCATTTCCAAAACTTCCTGCTGTTATTTTATCTACATTTGAAATTGTGCAGCTCCCCATAATCTAAAGGCATTATTTTTCCAAGAAAATTACTTCTCGATGCAGGGTCAGTTTATTAAACCAAGCAGCAAAATAAATATTTACATTCCATAAGTAAAGCTTTTTTGATAGATTCTTACTCTTGACTAATATGGTGGTCACAAAGCTTATTTCTCATATTATCCTGAAAACATGCTTAGTTCATTTTTAATAAACCCTTGTTCTAAAAAAAATTCATTAATAAAGTCAGTGTGTTGTTTGTAAGGTTATCAATATTTGGTCAGGTCCAATTTGCTATTGGGATCTTCACTAACTAATTCACTTTCAGACTCCCAGATTGCCCGCCTCCATTCAAAATTATGCTGGGAATAGCTCCAGAGCCATGCCAGATGACAGAATCGCAGGTTTGATTTCATAAAATCATGGTTTAACTCCCTGATGGCACTCATAACAGTTTTTTTATCGTTTGCTTTAGGGGGACGAGGACTCCTTCCAACGCCGGTAATATTCAACTTAAGTGATTCTTAAGTTAAATTTCGGATTACCAGCTTAACAAATTGGTGTGCGATTTTATTGTTTTCAGAACTTCCATGTACAAGGGCAGGCTGAAACAACGTCCAGAACTGTTTATACACACCAGAACTATCCAATGGCAAGTCGTGACTGGTTCCTATTCGTAGAAGAACCTCTTTAAGCTTCTTTGTTTTCGGTTGCTGGTTCTTGCATGAACTTTTCATAAGACAGTATTCCTACGTTATCAAATTTGTGACCATTGCCACTGACTGGGGCCAGTCTTGTTTTCTTTCTTTTATTTTTTTTTATTAACGCCGTTCATTTTTGATATTGTAAAATTAGGATGCAACAAATACTCAGGGACATACTGGGAGTCGAAGTACAACACCAGCCTATGTAAAGGATACTCGTTGTGTAAAATGCCAGTCAAAAGGTAAGTTTTTCTTAAAGTTCCTACCAGACAATTTAATGCAAAAATTTAAAAACTTGTCCAAACGGGAAAAATGATTTGGAAAAAGCGTTAACTTGAAACTGTAAGCCCAACATTTAATAAAAATGTCTCTCCCACCACAAAATAATTCATAAAACATAATTAACACAAATGAATGGCTTACTGGCAAGAAGGGTCAAGTCCAGTAGTGCTATAACAGCATTTCGTTTTAATACAATTCACTTATCGCTATTTGTAGCATTTCTAATTTTAAAAAGGGCGATCTATGACCTATTTCAGATTTTATACTTTACAATTTGTATAGAGTTTTTTTCTTCATAGGTAGCAAGTGCTGCACAAAATGTAAAACAATCTACTGTTCAGAAGCATGCCAAAGAGCTGACTGGGAGCAACACAAATTCGTTTGTCTTTCACCAAAGTAAGTAGAAATTCTAGTGATGTTTTATGAAAACACTGTTCTAGGCCATCCTTAGCATGGGTGTCAAGTAGCCATGAATTTCGGGGAAAGTCAGAAAATCTACAGTACAACCTGTCTAAATGCATCATGTTTAAATGAATACCCTTTCTATAAGCATAAAATGTGCTATTCCTGACTTGGGACCCGTGTATAAATTTAACCTGTCTAAAAGCATATGTTTCACCAGTCCCGAGCGTAGGCTTTTAGACAGCTTCTACTGTACTTGAATTTCACTTTCAGGAAACTTGGAGATCATGCTTGAAATTTGTGTTAAATGCTAGTTTATGCAGGAATTTCTTGTCAGGGTTGGGAATTTCTGACTAATTTGATGGAGGAAATTTTTAAATGTAAAATTTGGTCAAAGTAGTCTTGTGGTCAAAGTTGAACTATCATTGGGCAGATTCCACGTTTGACTGAACTTCTAAATAAATTTAAGAAAGTGGTTATTATGCATGCTGTTCAGTGTTGGGATGCAATTGCAATCCACACTAAGCCAGTGGTATTTAAACTGGGTTCCACGATTACAGTTACTATTTGGATGTACGTTTAGGCTGTACTGACTTTCCACTTAATTTAATTGAACTCCGCACCCTACAGTCAACAAGTAAATGTGATATGGGGAGGAAATCTTACCCAATCGTTAGTAGCGATTTAGACATAATTTTAAAATTGAATTTTTACTAAATCTGGTCTTTCGCCGGGAAGGGTATTCCATCGTCTAATTGCATGCGAAAAGGACCTTAGAGGTATATGAAATAATAAAAAATGCATACTGTATGCTTGTGCGGCGATATACACATTTAAAGGGTTCCATTAGGTCATATACCAAATATAAAAGGGTTCCCGGGACAACATTTAATTGGGAAGTGCAAATATAAACGTAAATTTACAAATTTTCATAGTAAGAGGTGGAAACTGTAGTGAATATTTTGAAATAGGCTTCTGCAAGCAAAAAAAAAGTTTAATTCACAGGGTTCCATCATGGTTAGACTTTTGCAGACCACTGCTCTAAGCTATTAAAAATTCAATTTAACTATTATACCGCGTTTCAGTGCTTAAGTCTTTTACTTTAGATTATGCTATGAAGTTATTCTTCGATCGTTCTCCACCAGCAAGCAATTATCAGTAATTTGACTAAAGCTTTGGTTGCTGGCGTAAGTGCACTGATAATAAGACTATATGTGCAATTGGCCAATGAACGTTCAAGAGCACATCACATGCGAATTGAATTTAATCGCTACATAACTACTAGGCATCATTCGCATAAAATCTCTTTGACCCAATTTTGCAAATCGACTTAAACTTTTTTTAATTGTTTCTGCTAAGCAATGCCAGCTTTAATGGAGTAAATGGATGGCTTCTTGATGTTGTTGCTTATTATTATTATTATTATTATTATTATTATTATTATTATTATTATTACTATTACTACTACTACTACTACTTATTTATCCAACTCTTTAATACATTGCAGAGCAGAAACCGTTTCTAGGCCATACATCTTGGAAGATCCTCCTCTGCCCAAGCAATCTCCCACTTCCAGGCCATACATCTTGGAAGATCCTCCTCTGCCCAAGCAATCTCCCACTTCCAGGCCATACATATTGGAAGATCCTCCTCTGCCCAAGCAATCTCCCACTTCCATCAGTCACAAAGGCAACTCTCCAAACCAGCCTAAAGGCAGCTTCGTTCCAGATCATCGGGGAGAGTCAATCCTACCTATTCACACACCAGCTGGAGACAGACAATTTCAACCTCGACCCAATTTTGGAAAGCAGAACAACCAGCAGAAGGGAGATAGCAGAGATCAGCATCGATCAGCCAGTCGGGCAACAGGTGATAGAAAATACCAACAGAAGCCTTATGTTGATCATACCACCAGTGGACAGCATCACCAACCAGAAGCTGGAAAGCAAAATCTACAGCAGGCAGACAATGTGGAGGATAATCAACATAAAGGCAACTATCACCCACTACGCAGACCTAATCCACCTCAAACGGTAAACACAGTTTACTTTAAAAATTTAAAAATAGTGCCTAAGTATCGCTAATTTCTTATTTGGTAGTTGCTCACCCCAAAGTAAAATTAGATGCTTGGTTGTTTCAAAAGATACAAATTGTTTTTGTTAATGAAAATGGAAAAACAATTTTTTTTCAATACACTTAAACTTGGTACCCTGCTGTCGGGGAAGGGTCATACACATTTTCAGGAGATTTCTCCTACTTCAGTTGCGACTTGGACATCATTGTTAAATTAAACATTTATTAACTCTGGACTTTTGCTAGGAAGACTATTTCATCGTCCAATCGCATGCAAGAAAAACCAATAGCTTGGTCAATGATCGTTTACGTCTATGGTGGTTGCTAGGCGTTAATATAGGGTTTATGAGATGTGAATTAAAAGAAAGATTAAAACGTTTTAATAAACCCATAGATAAATTACCTTGTCTGGAGCTCAGTGAGTCCCAATTTAGAGAGTGAAACATTTCTGTCACTCGTGAAATGTTGGTAGTTGCCCTTAACAAATCTGGCTGTCCTCCGCTGGACCATTTCAATACCCTGAATTTAAACCATCTTTTGAGGATTCAAAATAGGAGTGCAATATTCCAACATAGGGCGAACCAGAGTTGCTTAGTCATTTTCCGCATATTTTCGAAATGCGCGTTGAATAAGTCTTAAGGCGTTTGTTCGCTGCACAGACAATTTTTGTGTAATGGCGATTCTAAGAGAGGTTTTTTGGTAATATTCTACCCCCAGATACTTGATAGTATCAACGACAACGATATGAGCATCATCCAGAATGCACTCAGGTTGGCAAATTTTCCATTTCCGAGAGACACGCACTACTACCCATTTCACCTCATTTTACTTCAACTGCCATTTAAAATTACGCGAGTTTTCCGGGAATGAGATTTGAATGTGTTACACAAGGCTCGGATATTTGGGTTTCTACTGTACATACTTTCACAGCGTGGGTTTTATTTTACAGAATATTTAGTTTCACAACAAAATCACAACATTTCGCACCCTTTTCAGGAAACCCAGGCAGCAACCGTGTTGCTTCCTCTCCAAACTTCTATTTCCTCCACCAGCTTTGCATGCATATGAAGCTTTACCGGTATATGTTTAGGCCCTCTATGACCTTAGGTGCTGTTTGGCGTCTAAACTTCAACCCCATACTTTCAATGAGCAAATTGTAATAGCCATTTGCAAATAGAATACGTTATCCACGACCCAATTAGCATTTATTCTTAAAAGCATTAAAAACAAAACAAATCGTTCAGCACTGGATGTATGCATATAAAAAGTTGGATTTCATTTAATTTCTTTATATTTAATGGTTCAGTTATAATCATATCATTCATAATGTGCTTTTCCTTTTAATAAGTCTTTTCACTTGGGAAGTCGCTGACTATTTTTTCCCTTGAAAGATTAATTATAATGGAGTGCTACTACTATTCATGGTAGCTAAGCTAGCTACCCCAATCATCATTTACAAACATTTTGCATTATATGGTAATGCATTTTTATGAAACATATGTGGAGCTTATACATTTTATTTAGCATTAGCTGTTTTTTTCATTTTGTATTTTATTTACAGAGTGCACCAAAATCCAATCGTCCAATTACACCTCATAAATTACGTACAATTCTCCCTGTTACAATAGGCACTTTGACAAAGGTAAGTTCAGGCCATTGCTAACTAAGATTTTCACGATAGGTTATTTTGAAGAAAAATTTAAAAAATTCAAACAGAATTCAGACAGCATGCATTATGACAATCATTTCTGAATACACAATTTTATAGAAATTACTGCCATTAAATTAATTCTTGTCATCTCTAGATACAAATATTTAAAAATTTCCGTTTCTGTGTTAATTCGGGAAGTATTTTTCAATTTAAGTCAATTTCGAATATTTTTTATCATCAGCTTGTGACCAGAATTAGGGTTAATTAAATTTTAAATTAAACTAAATTCACTATTGTTAGCATTGCAATGTTATATGGCCCTTTTAAAATTAATTTCGTCCTCAAGTTGCATGCAAAAAATACTAGTAGTATGGATCCTATGTAACTTGAAGCTCAGTCAAGAAGTTTGAATTATAAATTTGACAGCTATGTTTCTAGTCTTTAAGATATTTTCATTGGAGAAAAATCCAACGACGAACTACTACTAATCACATATTTTTATGTGGTTATCTATCCCAGGTGAAAATCGCACATATCGTCGATCCTTCCAATTTCTATTTGCATTTGGATAAAGAAGACGATTTGGCCGAAATAATGCGGAAGGTGCAGGTGGTGGACCAAGACTCTCCGCCAGTTGAAGTTGCAATTGGTCAAATTGTGGCTGCCAAATTCAGCCTGGACGGCGTTTGGTATCGAGCTCGAGTCGAAAAGGTGAGTTTGACCAATGTTAAATTGTTTCTTTAATGGCATTTATCATGGGAAAAAGATGCATAAATAAGTGGGTCCAAATAACAAGTAAATTTTAAAAAAATTAGTAGATAATCTTTGCTGAAAAATGTTAAGAAGAACAATAATCAAAGATTATCAAAGATAAGAAAAAAATCCTTTCTTTTAGGCGGAAAAAGACAAAATATACGTGAATTTCATTGACTATGGCAATATCGATTCCGTGACGATGCAGGATTTGCGTAAACTGAATCCTGAAATTGCAGAGCTTCCAGTTCAGGTTCGAAATTTCTTTTTTATTATTATTATTATTTTTTTTTTTTTGTCTCAATACGTTCCTTACGCTTCTTTATCTTCTTACTTAGGCTGTCTGGTGCAGATTGTCAAACGTCCAACCAACAAAAGGCCAGTGGTCTACTGACGCGGTGAGATGCTTCAAAGTCATTACCGAGAACATTGAGTTACTTGCAACAAGAGAGAAGACCTGTGGTGACCAATCATGGATCACAATGAAGGAGGATTCAGGTAGTTTCTGAAGTTTTTTGCAACTTACTATTTTTAGTATGTTTTGCGTTATTTAACATAATGTATAGAATTTTGAAACTTAAATGATTACTTGTAGGCAGATCCAGTTTTTTTTTTTAAAGGAAAACCTGAGATTCTTTTCATTATATTTTGTTAGGAGGGCATTTTTAGCACAGTGTTGATTTGCTGTAACAATCACTAAAGGTGCATGTACACCAGGCTACTTTTACTGCGCAGTTTTTGTACTGCAACTGCAAAAGTTGCAAATCTGTTCACATGCAGTGCCTAACTTTTGTGTAAGCTGTTTTCTTGCAGCAAACATTGCAACTTTTGGCGAGGCAAATTACTTGTGGTCATTTCCTAGCCATTTATGGCCCATATACGGCTATATATTACTATATATGGCCTGCATATAGGTCATTTTAGGCCCTTGATGATCTGTATATATGGAACTTTGATAGCCACATATGACTTGAGCAACCTTATGGGGTCTTTTACGGGCGATATTAGGCCCTTGACATGGTCCTTATGGGTCATATTTGGTTCTTAAAAGATGGTATACGGCTATATATTACTATATATGGGTCATTTTAGGCCCTGGATGGCATACATATATGGGACTTGTATAGCCATATATGACTTAAGCAACCATATGGGGTCTTTTACGGGCGATATTTGGCCCTTGACATGGGCCAATTTAAAGTTCTTTTCAGAAAAAAAACAACACAAAATAAGCCCTAACATTATAGCATTATTGTCCTTTCTCAATATGGAATGCCTATTCCAAATTCTTTAATTTCCCTTTGTTACCCGATTAATTGTGTCCTTTTGACATTTAGTTGGAGATGCTGGTGAATTGTTGGTGACGACAGGCCTGGCAACAAAAAACCTGCCTGTACATGGTAGCTGTCTCGAAAACTGGGAAATTGGGGCAAAGATTACGCTTGCCACGCCCACTGTTGAAAAAGTGGGGAAAATTTGGGCGAGTCACATGGCTGGAATTCCATCTGACCAAGTTGCCGTGCTGTTTTCTGAGCTTGGTGAAGCGTGCAGATCACTGGAAGACGCTATTAATTCAGAGTGAGTTTTATCTTTTTGTCATTATGTTAGGTGTTCTCCATAACGACATACAAGAAATATCTTAATTTTAACTGAATCTACTTTCTATAAAATCTTAAAATTTGATATTTTTCACTGTTATCCTCATAGACCACAAGTTTTTTTTATGTTCTCGCTGATCTTTTATGCCATCTTTGCAGATGTTTCACAGTGGGCGCTGTAGTGGCCGCTCAGTCGCCCACGGATGAGGTCTGGTATCGTGGAGTCGTCTTAAAGATTGGCACCAACGAGTTCTTGGTTCGTTACCTTGACTTTGGAAACTGTGAGACTGTGTTTAACCTTCGCTTGCTGCCAGGTGCTTTTTGCCAGTATCTCACCTTGGGCATCTGCTTCCGTGTGGAGGAGCCTTACTCATGGGAATGCGTTCCAGACGAGTTTTTGCTGGATGACGCCTTGACTGTCACAGTGCTACGGTTGATGGGGGACACTGCAACAGTTAGCGTCGAGTTTGGGGACGGCAGTCCTACCATCCAAGCAAGGGCGTCTTCAGTCTGGAAATCTTGTGATGGATTCGACTTCTCGGATACCTCTATGAAGGATGTAGAATCACAGGTAGCTGCTGCTGCTGCACGACTACAACTCGAAGATGTATCCTCGGCTGAACCCCAGCAGACTATGAAACCAAGCCATTTTGTAACACCAACGAAAAATGATCAAAAACCTTACTCGGTTAAACCTTCCTCGCCTTCTATCATCGGCAAGGGACTCGAACTTCTGCCCAAACTTGAAATCCCTTTTGATCCTGTTGCAGTAATTCCCGCCTGGATAGAATCTCTTGACCGCATTTCTGTGCAGTTTCTGGAGGTGGATAAGATTGCCATCCTGCACAAGCTGTCTGAGGAGCTGCAAGAGGCCTGCCAGGGCGGGGTGCTAGGAACACTTACCAAGCTGCCTGCAGTTGGCCAGCTGGTCTGTGGTCAATTCTCGCTCGATGGTATGTGGAATCGCTGCCTGGTGGAAGAGGTCCATGCTGATGGTAGGATATTGGTCCGCTTCATTGACTATGGAAATGCTGAAGTTACCAGTCTAGACAACCTGAAACCGCTTCCAAACTCGTTCTACAACACATGTCCAATGGCTCTAACTGTTTCTATTGGGACAGTGACAACAGTAACCCTGGAAAGCCTGAGAGAGGCGCTCATGCCCTCCGCCGCTGAAGTCGTGCCATTTATGATGACTGTTACGGATAGAAATGCCAACCCCATCCACGTTACTTTAGCAACTGATGATGGGCAGTCATTGGAAGATTTCTTGACAGAATTGTCTGCCTCCCATAATCTCAAAAACGAAGAAGTGGAAGTCCCAGCTCAGCACGTGGAAACTGTGGAAGCTCCGGAACCACAAGTCATAATCGAGCGGAAAGAAGAGTCAGAGCCACAAGCTGTAATCGAGCAGGTGGAAGTGTCTCAAGCCACTGAGGAGTCTGTGGATGCTACCGAATTTCAAGAGTTAAATTTTGAACCTGTGGCCACACCTTCCTTTGTTCAATTGGAGGTCGGACAGATCTTGGACTTGTGCATCGGAGGCGTTTATACCCCCGAACTTATTATGGTTATGAAGTTCGATTCCGAAGGTAAGCATTAAAAATAAGATTTTTTTAAAATTAGGGCAGCTTTCAAACCAGACGGGAATAGGATGATACAAGACGTAGCTGTTTGTGTCAGTAATCACATTCATCAAGTCCTTCCACAAGTCTCTATTTATTATAAAAGAAATGCCAATCAGTTCAAACTTACGTATTAACTTTTAATGTTTCTATTCGTTTCATTGCCTCCTACTAACGTGTGTATAACAAGTATAAACGTGCTGTGTTTAAGAATGTATACAAGTACCATGTTTTTCACATTTTGAAAAAAAACTAGAATGATTTTAAACTGTAGGAATCATTTTGCAACAGCAAGTCATAACATTTACATACAGTGCATAATCAATAATTTCTTGAATCACCCTTATTTAAAGTAACATTAAGCAATCGATTTGGCATTGGATCTATAAGTTTACAACATAATTCAGAGCTTTTTTACGGATGGGAGAAATTCCCAAAGTGGCGGCTCTTTCGGTTGAGAGTTTAAACCGAGGTCCCGTGTTGATTGTTGCACGTTAAAG
>JAQGBW010003034.1:0-17521 GCA_034698625.1 Julus scanicus
GCATTGCGGTGCATTTTTTGCACTTTTATTTCCTTTTTTATCAGCCAAATAGTGGGTTTAATCACCCAAATTTGACCGAGACATTTACTATATACCCTGCTAATAATGTATATAAATAAAACTTTTCTCATACCGACAGGGTGAAAATACCCCATTGGTGTTGTGGAAGGATCTGGAAGGTGGTGCAATCGCACCGCCCCGGCTCGCCACCAGGGGTTGTGGATTATATAGAGCGAGCCTGAGCCTGTGTAGGGCGATCTTGTGACTGGGGCCTGACCAGGTTGGTCAGCTGCCAGGGGATGATTATAAAGGTGGCGCGTCGCGTATGTTTTTTTGTTAACTTTGAAGTCCCACAGTTAGTGGACTATTTTGTAAGGCACGTTGCCAGTTTGTTTTCTTTTCGGTATTTTTGTTAAAATAAAGTTTGTATTACACAGTCCTGCGTTCGTGAGTGTGATTAACGCGTGCCCTGGTGAGTTGGGACGTGACAAGATCTAATACAATTATGATTAAATCTAATTAGTTAGGGACTTATCTCATTGGGTCCCATACAATGAAATCCCATTAATATTGGGTTCTTATTATTCTCATTGCTTTCCTTATGAGACCACGTGATTTTTTACTTGAGTAGGTCTTGCAGATATGAGACCTTATAAGGTTTTCATAAGATGCTACTTATCCCATAGAGTCCCACAATAAAAAATTTCTTACACAATGGATTCCTATTAGGTCCCACTGCTTGTCTTATTGGTCTTATTAGCAAGTCCTATTAATCCCAAAGTCTCATACAATTTTGCTATGGGACTTATAAGAACAATGTACATAATACATCTTAATTTAATAAATGACTGCATGAAGTAAAATAAATGTATGCAGATAGGTGCAAAAAAATATCACGAAGAAATTGTAGCATGCATGTTTAAATAATTAATTAATATTAAACTACAAGGAATCATTGGATTATTGCATTTCCAAATCAAGACATTAATAAGAAAAGGAAAATTTAGGATTACTGCACATCATAATAGTCAAAACTTTTGGCTAATAGCCAGACAATTTGTGTTCGATAATCCTAATGTTTCTTGACAAATTGAACAAATGAATAATTCACTTAATTGACAATTCAACAGTTGGAAGATTGAAGGAACATTCAAAACTTTTAAAGAAATATACAAAATAATTAGACAAGCCTAATTCTCAATTGTTCAATTGTAAAACTAATTTAAAATGTTTGGAAAATTTAATGGTTTTCAATTTTTTCTTCCATCAGGCAAGTTTGTATGCACCTCAAAATATATAAACATTCCCAAGTAACCAAAAGTTGTTGGGCCAATGTTGGGAATACGTTGCTTCGCTAATGTAAATACATTGGCACAACCTTTGGCAGCCAATGTTGGGCTAATGTAAAAATGTCTCCTGTTTTAACGTTGGGCCAAAGGGTTAAAACAACGTTGTGCCAATGTTGGCTAATTACCTATAAATGCATTGGCCCATCATCGAAAAATAACAATGGCCCATCGTTGTTTTTAAAGGTTGGGCCAATATAATATCAATGTAACCAAAATGTTGGGCCAATGTTGCCTTTAAAAACAACGATGGGCCAATGTAAAGATGTCTCTTGTTTTAACGTTGGGCCAATGGGTTAAAACATCGTTGGGCCAATGTTGGCTTATTACCTATAAATGCATTGGCCCATCATCAAAAAATAATAACGGCGCATCATTGTTTTTAAAGGTTGGGCCAATGTTGGGCATATGTTGCTTTGCCAACGTTGGCAGCTAATTTCAATAATCAAATTTTTAATTAAATCATTTATAAAACCATGAATAATGACGTCACATCATTTTTACCATGCATACATACATATAGATGAACATATATAAATACAATAAATAGCTTAAAAATACATACCACAAGAGAGTTTTGAACCACTGACCATAAGCATGGCAAACCAGCATCTTACCTCTTAAGCCATTGGGTCAGCTTGAGTTTGATGGAAGTAAGGAAGAGGTAATGCATGAAAGAAAGGGGGTTTTCCTTCAAAATAAAAAAATACTATGTAACTATGTAGGAAATGATCAGGGCCCTATGTAAAGCTTTCGAAAATGCCTAAGGCCGGCCATAAAAGGGCGCAACCTTAAACTTCATCTTTTAAAGTTTATATAAGCTAATTAAGCTAATATATGCTTAAAAAAATTGATAGTGGAAATTTAAGCTTGCGCCCATTTATGGCTGGCCCTAGGCATTTTTTTAAGCTATATATAGAGCCCTGATCATTCCCTTCATTGTGATGTTAGGCCTAATTGTTTGAAGGTTTGAAAAACGCAATTTTTCTACTTTAAAAATGCAATTTTTCTATGATAAAAATGCATTTTTTCTTTGGTAAAAACGCAAATTTTCTATGATAAAAATACAGTTTTTCTTTGGTAAAAACGCAAATTTTCTATGATAAAAATACAGTTTTTCTTTGGTAAAAACACAAATTTTCTATGATAAAAATACACTTTTTCTAAGTTAAAAACGCAAGTTTTGTAAGGCAAAAACGTAATTTTTCTATGGTAACAACGCAAACTTTCTATGATAAAAATACAGTTTTTCTACGTAAAAAACGCAATTTTGTAAGCTAAAAACGCAATTTTCCTATTCTAAAAACAAATCTTTTTTGGTAAAACGTAATTTTTTTTATAATAAAAATGCAAATTTTCTATGGTAAAAACGGAAATTTTCTATGGTAAAAATGCAATTTTACTATGGTAAAAATGCAATTTTACTATGGTAAAAATGCAATTTTTCTACGTTAAAAATGCAATTTTTCTATGGTACCCTCTGTCCCTCCCCTCCTTTCCCGAAATGTTATGACATATACGGCTTTGCCTTCCTCCCTTTCCCCCGAGCCCGGCCCTGGCTCTCGGCGCCCCTGACTGTATTAATTAAAAATATACTTTCTGTGATGGGAATCAAAAACATAAATACACAGTAAAACAAAACATATTGTTTATGGTACGTGGACTTCCGTATAACTGTAAACGATATTGCTGTATCAATTTATAAACTTTAAATTTGTATACACTTAATTTGTTTACATAATGCGTCATAAACTTTTTGCTGGACCTAAACTAAAATTAATTGTTGCAAGAATAAACGCCCTGGATTATGGCTTATCGATAACAAATCTATAGATAGAATCAAGGTGATGACAGTAGATGAAGTTAATAACGCGGGACTGGTGTCTGACCATCGGCTCATTAAGTTCCAGATACTGGTAGGGACACAAGAGGAAGACAAAAGAGGAAGATTTGATAGTTACTAGAGGGGTTTGCCAGCAAGTTTGTACAGCCAGGCAATACAGAGAGTAGCATAGGCCGGGAGCAGAAAGGGGTAAACGAGCAGATAGAGGGGTGCCGTTAAGGATGACTAGACCAATCATCCTAGAAGAAGTGATAACTGCAGTAAGAAAGCAGAGGGGTAGGAAAGTTCAGGGAAAAGATCAAATTCCAAACGAATTCCTAAAGTTTTAAGAAGTTGGTATGAAAATGCTAGCTTGGATCTTCAATACTTACCTCAATGAAGGGGGTGTACCAAAGGACTGGAGCATTACTAGAATTTTGTTGATTTACAAGGGGAAAGGGAAGCTTAAAACCGACTTAGGGAATTATCAGCCAGTAGCAATTAGTAGTTGTGTGTATAAACTATATGCAGGGCTACTTAGGGTTAGATTGCAAGCAGAGCTTGAAATAGGGGAAGGTTAGTTAACTTTCAGAATGGGTTTAGAAAAGGCAGGAGAGGATCAGATAACCTGTTTGTTATCACACAGCTAATGGAAATAGCTTATCGGAAGAGGAAGCTATTGTATCTAGCATTTCTGGATATTAAAGGGGCATTAGATATTGTGAATAGAGGTAGAATGTGGAGACTCCTTAGCAAATATGGGATCTCTAGAAGTTTATTTAAGGCTATTGAGGCCCTATACAAAAATACCAAATTTGAGGGTGGCTAAATTTAGGCCCGTGAAAGAAGTTTGCAACCTGTGTGGGAAAGGAGTGGAGGACGTAAAGCATGTGCTATGTACAAGCCAGGCCCTGAAGGATTATCGCAAGGGGATAGAGTATGCAACAGTGAAGGAATGGCTGGGTTTTGAGAGGAATGAGGGTCAAAAGAAAAAGGCCAATAATACAGCAAAGTGTCTTCTTGGGAAGTAGCATTTGATGAAAGCTTAGTGGATTGAGGAAGTGGAGCAGGGGGTAGTGTAGTGTAGTGTGCTGCAGTGTGATAATTTTTTTAAACACCGTAGTGACTTCTAGTATGTGCCCGTCTCAAAGGGAATGCTACACGTCATGGTCATAGCATTTTCTGCAGGCCAAAGGATTAGCCATCTTGGAAGCTGGTCTGGTGGCGCCACCACGTGGCAATTGCATATCCAAAATAAACACAAAGGCGCTTTTCCATAAGGACTTTTACCTTTAAATCGTGAAGGGCAAACTGGAAAGTACTTGCGTACTGAGACGGTTAGACTGGGTCAGCCAGATGAACAAGGAACCACTTACCTTAAAAGATAAAAATAAGCATAATTAGTACACAGAAGAAAGGAGAAGGGAGGTTACCTCATTTCACACTGTTCTACCTTAAATAAACTTCCAATTTGTTAAGATTCACGTGTCTGTCCTCACATCCTTTAAACCGTTCATAGAACCACAGCTAACCGAGTTCGTTGAGACCTCTTCCACCAACGACCCGACTACAACTAAGATAAACGGCGCCGGACGGATCCTACAAAACAGAAAGGGAACCACTCCGGAGAGTGACCGGGAAGCCAATCCCGGTCAGTTAACGCTACCAGAAGATCAGGTTACGTATTCGGAGAGCCCGGTTACCAGCATATGCTCTCCGGAAGTGTTAGGCGAACCGAGTATGTCTAATAACTGGCGCCCAACGAAGGATTCGAACTTCCGCCCTCCAGATTAAGAGTCAGTTCAGCAAATATTGAACGATGTCGCCCAAGTGTTCCGGTGTATAATGGAAAGAAATTTTGGTCTTAAGCATAAGAACTGCCATCTGTTCGTAAACACGGTGAAGTTTTTAGGACACATTCTGTCCTCTTCGGGCATCAGCGCAAATTCAGACAAGGTATCAGCCATAGTTGATCTCCCATATCCAGCGAACATTCGGCAACTACGATCGTTCCTGGCTTCATGCAAATGGTTCGGAAAATTTATCCCGAATCTAGCACAGATGGCAACACCGTTCAACCTACAGCTCAAAAAGGAGGTGGTATACGAGTTCTCCGGAGATTGTAAAGAGGCAGTGGACAAATTGAAAACATGTCTCACCACAGCACCAATCCTTATCCAGCCGGACTTCACGCAAAGTTTTCGATCATACACGGACGCAAGCAATGATGCTATGGGAGCGGTTCTGGGACAAGGTGATGAGGACGACTTTAAAGTAGTAGAGTATGCATCTAAGTCATTCTCACCAGCCCAGCAGAACAACTATACCATCGAGAGAGAGAGGCATTGGCAGTGCTGTGGGCGGTACAGCGATTTCGGGGATACATCAATGGATTAACCTTCGTGGTCCACACGGATCATGCACCGCTGAGAAACATCTTAGCAATCAAGGAACCCCAGGGTAGGCTGGCCAGATGGATAACGGACATGCAGCAGTACGTGTTCGATCTCCAACATGTTCCTGGGAAGCTGAATGCTCTGGCGGACATGCTATCAAGATCCTCGGAGGAAGTGGAACCGGTGTTGCTCATCCATCAATTCCTGTCACAAGAACAACCACTGACCACGGCAGAATACCGTGTGCTACAGATGGATGATAAAGAATGTCGACATATCATACAGGCATTAGAACATCAAGAATTGGACGGTTCAGTGGAAATGAAAACATATCTGGATAGGGGATATCACATGGCCAAAGGTATCCTATACCGGAACCTGTCAAAGATGGACTCAGAAGAACCAAAACTGGTGGTACCCAATTGCTTGAAAGAAAAAGTAGTGCGATGGAACCATGACATACCAGAAGCTGGACACCCAGTAGTGCATGCAACAGTGGCCAGGATCGTCCAGAAATACTACTGGACTGGACTTCGGGCACAAGTTGTCTCAAAGTGCTCCGAATGAAATACAAACCGTTAAACCATGCGGACACCACACCGATATCCTCACCTTCAATCCCACAAAGATATGATGTGGTCAGCATAGACTTAGTCGGGCCACTACCAACAGCAGAGGCGGGCAACACATACATCTTCTCGGTGAGTGATGGAGCAACCGGGATGGTTGAACTATTTCCAATGGTGGACTCACGGGTGCAGTCCATTACGACCACGTTCATAAACGAAATATGTCTCCGTTATGGAACTCCCCGGTGGGTCAAATGTGACAATGGCTTACAATTCATATCGGGCGTAATGCAGCAAGCAGCTAAAACCATGGGATTCCAACTCATGCACGTAGCGAATTAACATCCACAAGCCAACCCGGTGGAACGCAAACATTGGGATTTGAAAATCAAGTTGGCTATTGCGGTGGGCGATAAACACCGTCATTAATGCGGCACCTGGACACTCTCCATTCTTCTTAACATTTGGACGGGCACCCCGGTCACCGCATGACAACATGACGGCGTTTAGCGAAGTATGCGCGGACCCGTCGTACGTTCGGAACACACTTACCGGGTTCATGCAAGAACTCAGCCCACCCTCCAAGAGGCTAAAGACAACCTGGAAAAAGCACAAGACTACAGATGAAACCGACATAACCAATATTGTCGGACACCAAATTTCCAAGTAGGGGACAAGGTATTGTTAAAAACACATCCCAGGAGTTGTGCTCTGACCAAAACGTCGGCCAAGCTCACACCTAAACGGGATGGCACATACGAGATCAGCAAAATTAAGGGACATACGACGTTCGAGGTGTGGGATCCAGTGATGAACCGAAACCTGGGAGATTACAATGGCAAGGATCTCGTAGTGGTAGACGTGGACATCGACGATGACATACAGCCCTGCACCCAGAAAACTAAGGTAAGAAGACCACCGAACAGTACTAAGATCGGCGACAGGGCAGATGTAGAACAGGATCCCACGACAATCATCTTGGAAAAAGTTCAGCAGGAATCCCGAGAAGCTACCGATTTACCGGTAAGCGATGGGGTCTCGATGAGACAAGGATCCGATCAGATAACAACAAGGGTGGGTAGAATCGTCAACCGGCCGGCAAGATTCCAAGTAATCGTGATGCACGACCTTCGCCAGAACATGGAGCGATGTTTTCGAGAATATGGGTCTGCCACGGTACTTACCTTCTGGGAGTTTATGAGGGAGTTTGTGGTGCAGCAACAAATACCAGAAACAGATCCGGTTCTGATAAATTATTTGTGTCGATTCGCTACCATAGCTTATTTTTCTGAGTTAAGACACCTAGAATATCAATACCCGTTTCAACACAATTCAACGAGAACACCATATTTTAAACTAGGGCGCACAGCACACGTGTTGCTTGAAAAAGGGTATCAACGTCAACATGCAAGGGTCTACAAGCATATACTGTCCCCTAACTTTTATAACGATGGTTACGTGCAAACTGATGAGGATTTATTAACCGAATACCTCGGTTACGAGCCGTTGCCAGGGGCAACTGTCCGACTTAATTTATTGCTGTGTCAACAGAGGGGTGAGAAAATTTGTAGCGAGCTTCCTCATTGGTCCATGAGGAAGCCACGAGGTGAAAGGGGTCAATCAACATGATCCCACAATCCTATGCGCGAAACCAACATCGTCATCAGTTTACCTCTTATAGTCACGTGCGACGCGTCTTTTCAAAGCTGTTATTCCCATGTGCTCCAAAGTTATCGGATACAGATAGTGAAAGCTGTGCGTCAGTGGACCCAAATTGTCAAACTCGGCAGGAGAAGATGGCAGATAGCAACCCAGATATCTCACAACCGTAAGTTAAGGCTTAACTATAGGCAGAGATTAGACCTGGAAGAAAAACAGCGGCGGTTAAAAGATAACCCTTAACCTTTTTCCAGGATACACGGCACCTGGTCAGTTTCGGCCACCTTGACAAGCAACCGGCCAATACCTCGCCAACGGGTACCACCGATGTTGACAAGGGAGCAGATCGCACTACAGGCGAGAGAAAGGTTGGACGACCAATTGCCAGATGATGAAGAATGGGAGATACCACCCCACCCAGCCGAGGACCAACATACTGCTCCGAGGCAACCGATGCAGGAGGTGACCGGGACGCAGGTCCTAGCTCAAATGATGTCCATGGTTGGGACAACCAAACAACTATGGTCAAGTCTACACCGTCTGGTGGCCCATTACGCAGGGGTAGCCCATTCCACCACCAATCCGGCCACCCTGAATGCAGTATTAGACCTTGTAAAAAACTCGTCAGATGAGGTCTTGTACTTCCAACAACTGGCCCACTACGAGGGCGAGATGAGAAAGTTTCCCAAAATGAAGTTACTGATAAGTGAAGAGGAGAGGGAAAGACTCCATCAGGCCTTACTACAACAACAGGAGACAGTGCAGCTCCAAATACAGGAAATAGGTCCAGTACCGGAAAGATCATCCATTATGGTCCAGACGGAACCACAACGAAGCATTTCTCACTTGCAACCACAGGTGATACTGGAACCGGTAAGAGTGCCACCGTCCACACCAACTCGCAGGGCATCCAGTACCACTCCGCTAGAGCTCATGGCGTCAAGCGATTTGACTCCTAACTCACCGGTAATCGAGCCCGTGCCACGGATTCCGAAAACAACCCACCCGGCGCAGAGAATTCAATCCGTGTCGCCATTGGAGAAGATACACCAAGGAGAGAGGCGACCAGAATTCTATGTCGTGTCCCAGGGCAGATCACTCCGGGTCCGTAGTCGATCACCAGTGCGCAGACCGGTAACTTCCATCGTTGGTCCGGTGGATCCTAAAACCTTGGAGGAGAGAAAGCAGAGGGACATCCAGCAACGGGGTAGATCCATGTCGTCCAGTACCGAGGAGGAAGACAAACCCGCAAAAAAAAGACAAGGAAGAGGGCCAACATTGAAACTCACCGGCGGTCAAAAACTGCGGAGAAACGCCGTACTGACCGGAAACGGGACAGACGGGAACGTTCGAGATCACCTCGTCAACACGACAAAAGCCGCTCCAGCAGAACATCCAGCGATACCGTCAAGTCAGGGACAGCGAAGAAGCAATTGGAGGTTATCAGCGCATACAGCCAGACCTCATTTATCATGAGACAAGTATTAATGCATCCCACCAGAAGTACAACAAACGATTCAGCAGCCCTGAAAGCTTATAATAACTGAAGAGCGGCCCTGGCTTTGATACCGCCGGAACAAACATACATGCCACCAAAGGAGGGTGATCGTGATTATGATGAGTGGGTACAACTAACCAAGCACCCAAGGCCTGGTAAAGGGGAAGAAGTATGCTATTGGTGTTTCGAGGTGTCCCATGGCATGGATGTGTGCTACCACTGGCACGGGGCCTACCCGATTCCAGTACCTAGAAGAATTTCGGTTTGCAATAAACACCCGACAGGCGAGATTTCACCACTCATCATGGACGTGATGGCGGTCATGCTGCACCAATTAGCTGGACGTCCTGAGGATATGGAATAACCAGCAAGCAGACACCCAGTCTACATAGGTCTTTTGAATTAAAAGATATCATCCCTAGGTAGGCACTGTGATTAAGCAAAGTACCTACCTGCAGATATATCATTTGGGGGGGTTTGAGACGGTTAGACTGGGTCAGCAAGATAAACAAGGAATCACTTACCCGGAAAGATAAAAATAAGCATAATTAGTACACAGAAGAATCGGGGAGAAGAAGAATCCTGGCCAGAATATTTTTCAGCACTCTGCTCTCCAGACGTCTCTTCTGTCTTGTTGAGCAGTGTACCCTTATGTTTTATATTTTTAATTGAATTTGAACAACGTTCTTAGTTTGTAACTTCTAAACCCACTTTATTTTCTGAAAGTGTCTTATATTTTTCATATCAGTTTTTATCCAAGGGAGTTGTTTCATTTCACACTGTTCTACCTTGAATAAACTTCCAATTTGTTCAGATTCACGTGTCTGTCCTCACATCCTTTAAACCGTTCATAGAACCACAGCTATCCAAGTTCGATGAAACCTATTCCACCAATGACCCGACTACAACTAAGATGAACGGCGCCGGACGGATCCTACGAAACGGAAAGGGAACCACTCCGGAGAGTGACCGGGAAGCCAATCCCGGTCAGTTAACGCTACCAGAAGATCAGGTTACGTACCCGGAGAGCCCGGTCACTGGCGTATGCTCTCCGGAAGTGTTAGGCGATCCGAGTACGCCTAAGTACGCAAAAAAGGTCACTCCAAAAGTATCGAAACGCTGAAAAAGCGAAAAATATAGCAGTATTAAAGGAAATTTTTAAGGTTTAGCTGATTTTCATTAAAGACCAAAACCCAAAAATTTAAGGGTGTCAATAAAATATAATAGAAATTATTGCATGTTTCTTATTTTTTGTTGTTGTCATCACAATTCCAGATCTTATAAGAGTAGTACATGTTATGGGTTATGTGTACAATGCCTATGTTCCCTTTGAAACCTTTGAAAGTATTTCTCATACAATGGCTACTTTTACGGGATCCTTACCAGCCAACGACATAGCATCTTCACCGATAAGCTATGTAACACTTGTCCAAAAGTTTACCAACGAGGACAATTTGAAAATCAATACTTTTTGAAAACCTTAGAATCAGCGAGGAAGTTTGCAAAATGGCCAGAGAAACTTGCTATTACCACATTAAAATCGAAAATCTAAGAAGCAGCTGCTGCTTTTTGGCACAATAGCCCAGAATTTGACGATGCCACATCGTACGAGGATGTGAAGGAGGCCCTTCGGAACTTCTTCAAGCCTTCCCAACCGTTATCCTTGTGGATCATGGATTTTAGGAACATGAAGCAAGGGGCAAATGAAAAAGTCCAAGCTTTAGCGAACCGGTTACAAAAGAAGGCTCATCACCTTTATGGAGATAATCCAACGGATAAGGAACTTTAACACGTCTTGGCCCAGTTTCAATCAGGTATAGCTCCTAAGTACGTGGATTATGTAATCAAGATGGACGCAGATAACATGGAAGACATGATACAACATGCCGAACTGATAGAGATCAGTGTTCCCTTATTGGAGCAAAGCAAGGTGAGCTTCGCGGTTCTAAAGAAAGACAGAAAAAACACCTAGTCCATGCCGTGGTAGAGAGGCTGGCTCAGTGGGAGAAGGGAATGGAGAACATACAAAAGCAAATAGCTACCTTGGGTCGCACTGAACATCAGTCACACAGTGGTACTTCAGCCCACTCCCGTGATAACTCAAAGGGTCGGGATAAAGCACAAATTGTTACCCAGTCAGAAATGTTTGGTCGAAACAACGTCGAAACGACGTCGAATCGACGAAACTTCTGTCACGTTTTCGACGTCGATGGTCGATGTTCGATGTTGAATCGACGTCGAATCAACGTGAAAACAAGGTCGTTTCGACGTCGAGGTTTTAAATGGTCGATGTTCGATGTTGAATCGATGTCGAATCAACGTCGATTCGACATCGAAACGAGGTCGTTTCGACGTCGAATTCATCCATTTGAATTCATTTACCACATTTAACCAAATTTATGGAACCTACTAGTGACGTCCGGCCTTTTGACCAAAAAATGAAGTCTTTTGTACCTACTAATGATTTAATATTTAGGCCTAGGTTATTAGGGCCTAATTTAAGACTTTAGGAGTATGACATAGGGCCTGATTAAGGCACAAGTATGGCTTTAGATACCCCAATTATTGAAAATAACTGATGGCACCCATCCAGGCCATCCTCCCAAAATCATGAATTTCTGAAGTTTTATTTTGTGTTGCTATAGCATCAAGCCATAGCAACATGATTTCATACTTGTTTAACTTTTAGGTGTATACCCAAGCTGTGCAGCACGGTCCTATGGTGTATATGGAGGCTTTTAAATTGTTTTGGATTGAGGTTTTAGTTTCACCAAGTTTAATTTTTGTCACTTTCAGCAAAACGTCGGTGCATTCAAAAATTCACTTGTATTATTGCATAGCAGAATTTCATTAAAATTACCGAATGAAAATAAATACAAATCTTAATAAAGTGAATGAAAAAACTGATTAAAAAATGGTAAAAAACAAAAATTTGAACATTATGTACAGAATTCATTTTCAAAATTTGTGTAAATAATTCAAGTTTCAGTGAGATTTGTCCATTTGCCATACACTGTAAACATGTTCTATAATGCGATTAATTTATAGGTTTAATTGTTTGCATGCCTAATGTTACTTCAATGTGAGTAAAAATGTACGTATACCATCACACAATTATGTGGAATTCGCTTAATTGGGCCAAAATGATTAAGTCCTGATATGTCCCAATTAAGCGGAATCGTCTGTATGTGTTTATAGCCACTATTACGACGATTTTATCATAATTCCTTATTTAAAGGAAGCCTTGGTATCTGTCAATTATTAATTAAATATCTAGGTCAATTGTGTTAACATGAACGATGTATAGATTAGTTGGGGAGTATTAGAGTACTTTTGTGCCTCAATCAATAGATAAAAATTACCTCGAAGGTCTAGGTAGTCGAGGTAGTTTTCACACGTCTTAAACGGTTACCCTGTACATATCGTGCCTTAACTTTCTACGAAGTTTACATGTAATGTCTGGAATCAAACTTCCATAATAATATAAAAACAAAAATTAATCTGATTTCGTCGTACTTACCTTTGTCACACTGAAACCGGCCGCCATGTTGAATCAAAAAGTGATCGCGCTTACTAAAAGTGATTCCGACAAAACCAGGAGAACATCGATGACGTTTTGGTCACGTGAAGTGAGCGGGGAGCACTACGTACTGTGCACGCACGCGCGTCATATCCGACCTTAGCAGATGGATTCATCGCTCAATGTGCGCCACTTTCGCCAGGTGTGAACCATCCTTTAGAGACGCTAAACATTACCAAGAAACACAAAGTTTCTAGCGTGTTTCGAAACATGGGTCACAAAATTGTTTTAAACCACGGAAAAAAACACGAGTGTACGCACCTAATACAAGACATGTTAAAGATATTATCTGTATTTTTTGTATTTTTAGGAATTGTTCATATAGCAAGATGGCAGAAATGGCAGAACTAACAGTAGCCCGGTGGTAACTTTTGTCATTATAAAATAAGTTTAATTTTATCAGGATTAATATATTACACTGAAATTGTATTATGGGACCTACAAAAGATTTTAATTTAACCTGCTACCAAAAGAATAGGCGAGCTAGATACAATGTGAACAAACATTTTGAAGAGAAAATTCAGTTGCTGAAAGCAATAATCAGGTCGAAATTAATATTGAAACTGAGTTAACTTTAAGTAGTAATTTAGGTATTTTAGATCAGTTTACTGTTCACACTACTTCCCAAAATAACAACACACAGTTTTCCAATACTGATGATGAAATCACAATGATGGATGACAATAGTGAAGCTAGACCTCCCACTTTTACAGCTGATCAGTTGGATAATGTAATTTCAAATGCTAAAAGGTGTTATTCAGAAATAGATTCTTCATTCGAAGAAATTCCTTGTATTAGCACTCAACTCAGGGAGTGGAGCATTGCATTTAGAATTTCACAAAATGCAGTTACAAAGTTGCTCAAAATTTTACAAACTGTTTGTCCAAATCTTCCTACTGATGCACGAACTTTGTTGCAAACACCAAGAACTGTAAATACTGTTCAACTTGAGAATGGGGAATATTGTCACTTTGGTTTAAGGAATGGAATAGTCAATGCGATTAATAACGGACTTAAGGACAATTGTGAAGAAACCTTAAATTTGCAATATAATATTGATGGTCTACCTCTATTTAAAAGTTCCGCAGTTCAATTTTGGTCAATTTTAGGAATAATTAAAGAATCTAAGTATTTACAACCATTTGTCATAGAAGCATATTGTGGAAAGTCTAAACCAAAAGTTAATGAATTCTTAGACAGCTTTGTTAATGAAGCAATTACAGTTAGCAGGGAAGGTGTACACCACGGTGGCAAGGCCTATACAGTTAATCACCAAGCATTTATATGTGATGCTCCTGCTCGAGCTTATGTTAAATGCATAAAAGGTCATACTGGCTATTATGCATGCGAAAAATGCATCATTAAAGGTACTTATGTTGATAAAGTTATGGCTTTTTTGAAAGTGAATAAAACTTTAAGAACTGATGCAGACTTTAAAATTAGAAAAAATGAAGAGCACCATATAGGAGTATCACCTTTAGAACAGTTATCCTTAGGCATGGTTTCTGCATTCCTAATTGACTACATGCATTTGGTTTGTCTTGGAGTTACAAGGCGCTTGCTGGTAGCATTGATCAGAGAATCATTGAAAGTAAGGATTGGTCATAAAAAAGTGGAACTTGTATCTGAGCAAATTGATCGTTGGAAAGCCACTGAATTTTGACTTTTTGTTTTGTACTGTGGGCCAACGGTTTTAAAAAAGGCACTTTCAAAAAAATTGTACAACCATTTTTTAATATTACATTGTGCAATAATTATACTTTCTAGCAAGGCTTTGGTTGATGATTACATTGAGTCTGCAAATGAACTGCTAAATGGCTTTGTCACAAGTTGTCTAAAGCTTTATGGGAAAACCTTTGTTACGTATAATGTCCATAATTTGATTCACCTCAGTGCGGATGTGAAACTTTATTGAACCTTAAATGAGTTCAGTGCCTTTCCTTTTAAGAATACATTACAAATGGTTAAAAAATTAGTGAGATCACCAAATCATCCACTTAAGCAGCTAAGTAAAAGACTTGCTTAGAAAAAAGGACCTTGTGGTAATTCTCAGAAATTAGATAAATTTTATGGAGTTGTAGAATCATCAAATAACTACAATGGCCCACTAAATGACACCAGTGGGGATCAATATAGACAGTTTAATACAGTGGATTTTTTTTTAACAATAAAAAAGGAAAACAATGCAGTTTACCTTAAAAATGGTGACATAATGTTAATTTCAAACTTTGTAAAACACACTGACAACATGGTCTATGCAGTTGGCAAAACCTTTTTAAAAAAGGGGACTTTTTTTAATATCCATTGAATTCAAGTCTTCTTTATATTTACTTGGTGACAAATCTTTCAAAAAATTTCAAAACATATCCTATAGATGAAATAAAATATAAGGCAGTTCTTATGCCCATTGAAGATGATTTTGCATGCTATCCAATGTTGCACAATTTACAATCCATATTTTCTTTTTAGCTATCAGAAGTATGCCGTGGTGGAATTTTGCAAAGAGGTTTTAGTGGAGGTAATACCTAGCAAATGGTTAATAGATGATGCCACCTCTTTTTGGCCACCAGTAGACAGCAAAAAAATCCCTAAACTTGTTCATGATAATGTGTCACCTGATATATCAACATGGCTGAGATACAAATCAAAGGTGCTATATCACTCAGGTATAACTTTTAATTCAAATTCCTTTAGATGTGAAATACTTTGAAAATGTAAATATATAACTATATAATGGTTTGTTATGATTTCAGATTCTTTACAGAAAGCGATTAAAATGAGGAACAAAGCCGAACAGACATCCAATTTAGACTCTTGTAGTTCGACTTTTGAAAATTGGAAAAGCTAAAAACGCCGGAGACTTCTTGTGCATCATCTAAAAACTTCTTGTCAACTGACTGCATGCATTTTTAACTAGTATTCGGTTTATTGTCTTGCAAAGCTTTTTAATGGTAAATTAATTACATTTTATACTTAAGGCAGTTCAATCTCAAACAACCAAATGGTGATGGGTTAATGTTGGCCCAACATTAGCCCTATATTTTGGGATAACATTCTGCCAACATAATTTGGTTTGCTTACCAATGTTGGCCCAACATAAAAATGCTCCATGGTGCAATGTTCACCCAATATAAAGAATTAATGTTGGGCCAATGTTGGCCTAATGTTAGCACAACATATAGGGCCAATGTTGGACCAACATAATTTGGTTAGTATGTCAGCATTGGCCCAATGTTGGCCCTATACATTGTGCCAACATTGGCCCTATATTTTGTGATAACATGCGTCCAACATACTTTGTTTGCTTGCCAATGTTCACCCAATATAAAGAATTGATGTTGGGCCAATGTTGGCCTAATGTTAGCACAACATATAGGGCTAATGTTGGACCAACATAATTTGGTTAGTATGTCAGCATTGGCCCTATATTTTGTGATAACATGCAGCCAACATACTTTGGTTTGCTTGCCAAGGTTGGCCCAACATATAGAATTGACGTTGGGCCAATGTTGGCACGCCAACCTAATTATGTTGGTCTAATGTTAGCATGACATATAGGGCCAATGTTGGGCCAACATAATTTCGTTGGTATTTCAGCATTGGCCCAACGTTGGCCCTTTATGTTGGGCCAACATTACTCAATGGAGCAATCTTATGGAGGCCAAACATATAGAATTGATGTTGGGCCAATGTTGGCACGCCAACCTAATTATGTTAGCTAAATGTTAGCATAACATATAGGGCCAATGTTGGGCCAACATGATTTGGTTGGTATTTCAGCATTGTCCCTTTATGTTGGGCCAACATTAGACAATGGAGCAATCCTATGTAGGCCCATCGTTGGTTTACCAACAATTAGCCAATATAATTTGGCTGGCATTCAACATTGCCCCAACATTGGCCCAACATTGGCCCTTTATGTTGTGCTAACATTAGCTAATGGAGCAATCCTATGTAGGCCCATCGTTGGTTTAACAACATTGGGCTAATATAATTTGGCTGGCATTCCAACATTGCCCCAACATTGGCCCAACATTGGCCCTTTATGTTGGACCAACATTAGCCAATGGAGCAATCCTATGTAGGCCCATCGTTAGTTTACCAACATTGGGCCAATATAATTTAGCTGGCATTCCAACATTGCCCTAACATTGGCCCAACACTTTTGAGTTACCTGGGTAGCATTCGCTAGGACTTGTCATTGTCCGTATAGGACTAAGTTTGACCTAAGGCTCAAATAAGTAGTCGAACTTACTTTATTTCTATAAGAAAAGAAACCCCGACATTGGCATTCAAATATCCGTGGCTTAACTTCAAGACTAAAGGGATTAACTTTTAGCAGGAATTATCTTTCCTCTTTTGGCCCTTCGGGCAATTACCAAAATGGTCAAGAGTGCATGATGCTCCAATTGACATCATGCACACCACTCATGTTAGTTTTTCCCTCACTGTCATGTGTGCCCCTCTAAAACATATATACAGGGTGAAAAAAAGACTATCTTATGGGTTTTGCATCTAAATGATGACCGATATCAAAAAACTGCTAAAAGGAGTGAATAGTAATGTGCCCTAGTGCTATCTAATGGTGATGTCCCGATTGCCCTTGAGGGTCATCATCAAGGTCATGAAAACGCTAACTCTGAAACGGTTA
>JAQGBW010003035.1:0-17513 GCA_034698625.1 Julus scanicus
GCAGACGACATATGACCACTTCCTAATTCCTTTTTCTGGTTAAAGCTAAAAGTGATTCAACAATAATAACAATTTTTTTGTCATGTAAACGCAACTACTTTTAGACTTGGTTTAAGGTACGTTAATTTATCTCAAATTAAAGTACTTTCAGTGCTCATGTAAACGCAGTAAATATTATAATTAGTGAACGTCCATAATGGCTTTTCCCCTAGCCACAAGGTGCCCCTAGAATCGTTTAAAACTTATAAAATATGAAACAATTTAGATACTAAAGTGAATCACCCTTAGAAACCTTATTTTTAACCCTAGCAAATGCTAAGACTTGTCATTGACCTTTAAAAATAAGTTTGACCTTATTCCCAAATGGGACATGGAACTTAAGTGGGATATTTGCAAATGCAAATAACCCCTAAATAATCCTAAAATAAAGGAATTCCTGAAAGGATTAAAAGGACAAAAGGGAGGACCAAATCCCAAGGCAGAAGTTTCAAATAGAAGTATAGGTCAAAAGCCAAAGCTTTCCCCTGGAGCCAAACGGCTTGGTTTTGGGACCACGCATATTAGTGGTCCCTTACTGTCACGTGTGCCCTTCTCAAAGCATATATAAGGGCACCTAACTTTAGAGTTAGTCAGTAAGGGAAGGAGAGAGTTCAGAGCAAATGCGCCTCTACGTTTGAGAAATTGTCTGTTTGAACAAAAGACTTTAAGTTTAAACCGTTACATCGGAAAGTTCCTTCGGTCATTTCAGCAACCATAGGACTCACAGTATAAGTCCTACCCAATTTACTTTAAAAAGTGTATCCGCGTGGAATTTATGGTTGATCCTTGTACAAGTTCATATCCGCAGGCTTTCAAGTGAATCCATTGGTAAGAGCGCCGTATGTTCTGAGCCCCCGTGTGGCGATCCCGTTTTTGAATTCGCAGTGCATTGTAGGAACAAGAGGTTCTTGTTCGACGCCATCATAGTGAGATTGGATAGTTCGTGTGATAGTCGTGTCAATTCCTCTTGCAAAGCTGACCGCGCTAATGCATTCCCAGCGATGATTTGTGTTTTACCAAAGCAGACAGGAACAATGGCAAGGTAAAGTAAACATTTGAAAATACTTTATAGTTTGTAATTTTATTTTACTGATCGCATTACATATTTTGATAACCTGACGTTGCCTCATCGGTGATTGCCCCCATTCCGAACGAGCGTTGTTCTTTAGACATAGGCCTAAATTTGTGTTTTTACCGTTAACGAAGCCCATGCGATTCTATTTTGTTAAAATTGCGTTAATAAACGAAGGTTTGGACACTATCGTTGATAAATTTTGCGATCCCACGTGGTCCAATTTTAAAAACTCTTCATACAAGTCCTGACATTTGCACGCAAATAGGCCTAAATGTGTTCGTCTGGTTTTGTCCGGTGAACTATTACCAAAATCCGGGTTGAACTGCCGCTTTAAATACGCAGTCCCCGTCTACAGAACAAAGATTTCAAATTTTTCTTTAATTGAAGATTGTATTAAGTGTATCAAATGGTGTTAGTTGACATCGTACTTATATACAATGTTTTTTTCTTTCAGCTCATCTGTTAGCTCTGGGTGGAGCAGTTTCATTCCTTCAACGGAGAACACGCGAGATCAGGAACAATTACAAAACCAGAGAACGTTGGGTATGACGTCGGCTATAACCTTAGCTGGACCCAAACCAGTAGATATCCAGCGTACGAAAGAACTTGAAGATGGTTTAGCTCCTTTTGGTATTTTTGAAAGTGACGAAGAATTGAATCACCGGTAAGTATCTTCCTGCTGCGAGGAATTTCGCTCTTCAGCCCATGCTTGCATGATAAAACTTACTCCTTAGTCCACTTTGAAGCAACAGCCCTCAAAATGATTCTGGCCTATGTCTTGATCAAAAGTAAATATAAATAGTCCTCAAAAGTATTTCAGGTCTGATATTGTAAATGTGCAGTGCTATATAATTTGTCAGAAATTCCACTGTCACTGTTTGTAAATGGTTTGATTTTGGCCTGTCTTATTTGTAATGTTTTTTTCCAAATTCGTTTTAAAGTAAATTTGCCACATGTTTGGTGTTTAAAATTTTTGCCTTTATCATGATTACAAAATCTAAAGTAATATTTTGAGAAAACAAATGGTGAAGTTAAAATTAAACACGCCATGCCTACATTTGTTAAGCAACCAAAAGCAAACAGAGTTGGTATTTCTTGTTAATTTTTTTTTTGATTGACATTATACAGTGTTATCAGACTAGCTTGTTGTTATTCATGTTATGCTTAAAATTTCGTGATTGTCCTCATAACTTTGCAAGTGTACAATCATGACTGTTTTACGGTTAGTCCGGTTTTTTAAAAATATATTTTTCTCATATTTCTCATGCGCTTATTTATGAATGCCGTTCTGCTTGTTTTTATAAAACTAACTTACCATTCGGGAAATATACCTGAAATTTTAGTATCTCATGAAGTCTAAAACTATGCCTAAAATTAGTGTTAAAGTCAAACTGCTTTGGAAAATTGTCGTTATTGGGATAAATTTGTTCAAAATGAAGTGTATAAAAGTTCTCGTAATAATACTAAGCAATATCGTCATTTGAATCGTCCATACATTGATACAAGTGGTCAACATTCACTACACCCATACCTCGCTTTACGGCCTAGATACGTTCCAGAAAAGTTGGCTGTATAACAAATTAATTTATTCTGTATTGTGATTTTCATTTTTCTTCCTTCCTAAACAAAGTGAAATCTATGAGTTGTTTTATTGTTAGCCAAATCCAACCTTGATTAAGCAAATTGGAGTAACTTGTCACATTATTTTTTGGTCGTAAACCAAAACATTTTGGGCCATAAATCGAAAAAGTGCCATAGTTAAAAAAAGGCCGTATATCGAGGTATAGGTGTACTTTTGTTTCTTATCTATTGAAATAATCAAGGTGCATGGCAATTGAAAACTTGTGAAAATTTCTGAAGCACTATATTATCAGCTCTTAGAAAGGTGAGATGACATGCAAGAGAATTGGAGTCGTTTGCTTGTATTTTGCCTTTCAGCTGTGATGCTTGCTTAGAAATTTTCAGACCTTACAAGTGCAGTAGAACCCGGTTAAGAAGTTTTCAAAGGACCGACGTTTTTGAACTTCTTAAGCTAGAAGAGTTAATTATAATTTCTCGGGATCACGAGATTCGACTTTTTAAACAGTAAAACATCTTAAGCGGGTTCTACTGTAATTTATAACTGCAACTTGTAAGCATGCCTCTGTATGACAATTGTATTCTTGTGTAAAGATTGATTTATTGAATAAAAAAGAGATATTGCTTTGCATTATACCTTTTTATGTCACGCTACTGTTCAACTATTGGCAGTTTTTAGTTTTTTTCCAAAGTAATCCTAGCTTCTGTCATAGCGGTAGACGAGGTAATGTTATTCAAGATGTGGATTTTCAATGGATATGATACAATTTAAAAAAAAAAATGAAATTAGCATGATCTATGCTGTTATTGCATTTCTCGATGATTATGATTAATTTAATAATGCAGTTTCTATTATTATTAAAACTGCGTTAGTCTGGGTAAATTTAAAACAATGTTTTTCTTCAAAATCTTGAATTTACGTGGGGTGTACTTTGATATTAATTTTAGGCATAGTATTAGGCCATATTAAGCTGCTAAGCGCCTCGTTCACACGAGGCCGATTTGCCGCACGAGTTTTTTTTTAGTGGCACATGCCTTTCCATCTGTGAGTTCACACACATAATAAGACGTATCGTGCGAACGTCATTTGGCAATACACAGATAGTTGAATTGAGGAATACACCCATACCTCGCTTTACGGCCTAGATTTGTTCCGGAAAAGTTGACCGTTTAACGAATCAATTATTTCTGCATTGTGATTTTCATTTTTCCCCTTCTTAAACAAAGTGAAACCCATAAGTTGTTTAATTGTTAGCCAAATCCAACCTTATTTGTGCAGATTTGGGTAGCTTATCACATTTTTGGGCCACTTTCTTCAATTACAGCATTTTTTTTCTTCGGTATAACGAAACTTTGCGAGTCGTAAGTCGAAAAAGTGCCATAATTAAAAAAGGCCGTATAGGTGTATTGGTTTGCAAATTATAGGTATTGCACTTGTTTTAATTTTATGGTAAACTGAAAATGAAATTATTTTCACATGTTTGCTAGTTTTGGTTTCTAAAACTATAATTAACATCAGTGTTTTTGTTCTGATGAATGATACTTTATTAGTGGGCTTTCATATAGACTGACCAGAAAAAGTTGTAATGTTGGACAGCTTTTTCTGGTCAGTCTATACCTGATTATTTCGTTGCTAAAAATGTATCTTGTTTTTTTGTTAGCATGGAGGTGTTGAGCAAAGTTAATAATCTAGTGAAGCAGTGGATTAGAGATGTCAGTGTCGAAAAGAACATGCCCCCTAATATAGCCGAGAGCGTCGGTGGAAAGATATTTACGTTTGGGTCCTATCGCCTTGGAGTACACACAAAAGGTAAGTTTAGGCTAACTTTAGAATGTTCATTTGACCATTCTCTGGTCGTCAGTAGTAGTAGTAACATTATCAAATTACAGGTGCGGACATAGATACACTGTGTGTGGCGCCCCGTCATGTCGACCGGAGTGATTTTTTCTCGTCGTTCTATGAACTTTTAAAACAACAAAGTGATGTCACCGAGCTTAGGGTAAGTATTTTGCCTCTTTAGCTAACTTCTTTTGGCGTAACATGTGTTTTGTTAACAAAATGTGTTTGTCTTTTCTTGTAGGCTGTTGAAGAAGCCTTTGTTCCTGTGATTAAGATGAATTTTAGTGGAATTGAAGTAAGTATTCATCCCCTTTTGTCATAAATGATTTAAACTCTTAAAAAACTTTGTATTAATTATTGTTTTTTTTTTTAGTTGGATATGCTTTTCGCCCGTTTGGCTCTCAAAGAAATTCCTCAAGATCAAGATCTGAGAGATGAAGCTCTTCTAAAAAATTTGGATGCAAAATGCGTGCGAAGCCTGAACGGTAATTAACAAAATAGATTACAAAAATAACGCTTTAATATTTAACAAATAGGTTGCTTAATAATCATCTGTATTTTATTTAAAGGTTGCCGAGTCACTGATGAAATACTACGTCTTGTTCCAAATCGAGAGAATTTTAGGCTGGCATTGCGTACTATCAAACTATGGGCTAAAAGTAAGTATTTGATAATTGCTTGCGGCAGATTTTATACAACCTTAGTAGCAAGATCAGTATCTTAATTTTTTTGTTTGTTTTCAGAGCATGGTATTTATTCAAATGCTTTGGGCTACTTGGGTGGTGTCTCTTGGGCCATGTTGGTAGCAAGGACGTCACAATTATACCCAAATGCGGCAGCTGCAACCTTGATACGCAAGTTTTTCCTGGTATTTTCCCAATGGTATGTATAATAATTGCAGGGGAATTTCACATTGTATTGTTGAAAACATTATTAACTTTGAGTGCATATTTTTCAGGGACTGGCCCAATCCTGTATTATTGAAAGCTCCTGAAGATAGCAAACTTGGCTATCCTGTTTGGGACCCAAGGGTTACTGTTGCTGATCGTTATCACCTCATGCCTATTATCACACCTGCTTATCCTCAACAAAATTCCACTTTCAACGTTTCCAAATCAACACGCACCATTATGATTGATGAATTCAAACAAGGTAATTACTTTGTAGATCTTATTGCTTGTAATGTTACAAACTTTTATGCCATCGTATTCATTATCTTGTTTCCATCATAGGTTTGACTATAGTGGAAGAAATCATGTCTGGGAAATCCCCTTGGAGCAAACTGTTTGAACCATCGAATTTTTTTGGAAAATACAAGTAAGCAGTTTTATTTTAATTATTTGAACCGTTTTTTGTTTTACTTTTTTAATTAGTTTCTCTAATCACTTTGTATGTAAATTCCGTTTGAATAGGCATTTCATTGTATTGACTGCGAGTGCAGCATCCCAAGAAGATCATTTAGAATGGTAAGTTATACCTAATCAAATATTTCCATCTTAATTAAACTAGTTATGAGTATTTGTTTTAGTAGTTGATATTGGCTGAACTCTGGTTTTAAAATGTTATGCGACTGCTTGAAAAAAGGGTGCACGTTTGGCTGGTGTTACCAACCCATCTTGTGAAGGATGCTACTATTAATAGTCCTCCATGCGATAGATAAGCTGAAGATGCGGTTGGGGTAAATTAAAAAACTGACATTTTTTATGAAAAAGATAACATGTTTTTGGTGTTTTATTCTTTAAAGGTGTGGCTTAGTGGAATCGAAAATTCGGTTGCTGATTAATTCTTTGGAGTGCAACAAGTTCATCACCCTGGCTCATGTAAATCCTGAGTCGTATGGTCCATTGGAACCCTCGCCGTAAGTATTTTTTTCATTGAAGTTTTCATTGGAGCATTTTATTTAAAATAATTGTATGCAGTACTAAATTTGTTGTTGTTGTTGTTTTAGGGAATGCAAAGTATCCATGTGGTTTATTGGGCTTTTATTTGACCGGTCAGAAAATCTTAATGTAGATTTAACATCTGAAATCCAAAATTTCACGGAAATAGGTTTGTGTTTTATTTCTGTAATCAATTTTAATATAATTAACAATGACCATGGCTACAATTTGTGCTTTACTTGTGTTATATAGTCCATAGGCAGGCAGTGTCAATTAAAATGCTTAAGGAAGGGATGAGAATAGAAGCCAAACATGTTCGACGGAAACAGCTGAGTGCTTACTTGCCACAGAATGTTTTAAATCGTCATAAAAGGAAGGAAAGCTTAGTAAGTGCAATTTTAAGATGTTTTTTTCCTCTCATAAATGTTCAAGACTTAAGGTTTTTAATTGATGCTTTCTTTTAAAGGAAAAAACAAATGCATCTGCAGCAAACAGTAACAGTCCACACCGACAGGAAACTAAGAATAACGTCATTTCACAAATTAAATGTGAAGGTTCAACTTCGGAGGTGTTGCAAGGCTCTGTCGCGACTGAGGTTTGTATTTTTTTTTAAGTTCCCGCATTTAAATGTTCTTATTTTTATTGCATGCTGAAGTGTTTTTGTAAATTCTATTATAAGCTAACTATTGGCAGGAAACTTCTTCAAATACCATCAGCAAGTTTCACATTTACTTAATTTTCTTTTCCTGTTAATCTTTTCAGAATTGCACAACTGTAACTCCAATTATAACTATCGACGAGCCCACACACTCCACCAATGGTGCTACTGTGACTGTTGAATCTGACCAAGGAGCAGCCACTTCATCTTCAAACTCTACAAACTGTGTATCACTCAATGAAGGGACGACAATAGGATCGACAGGGTTTCCCCTACGCAAGCGAATGAGTGAGACTGATGTGGATGCATCCGCCAAGAGGGTTCGAGTCGATGGTTCCGATTCTGTTCAGTCCACTGCCGGTTGTGATGCAACACCTTCAACGTCTTGTGATGCAACCCCTTCAACGTCTTGCGATGGAAGAGTACCACCATTCCTTGAAAGTGATTCCGAAGATTCCTTCAGGGATACACAGGTGCCACATCTTATTCCTTGGCATCTTCTCAATGGGGTACCCCAAACCTGGGAATTCTGGAGAATTATTAATAATCAGTCTAAAACTCAGGGTAACAAAAGCTCCAGTAAAAAATTGAAATTTTCGGCAGCAAAATAGCATTTTTCAAGACTAAAAATACGATTATTTTTCTTTAAAAATCCACTTCTATGTAGAAAAAATGCAATTTTTCTCTAGTAAAAATGCAAGTTTTCTGCATTAAAAAGCTGATTTTTCGGGATTAAAAATCAGATTATTTTTCTTTAAAAATCCTATTTTTCTGCTTTTTAACTTGAGCTTTTGCAATATAAACGAGTCTACTAGTCTTAATTATATTTACTAATCAACTAGTTTCCGGTCCCACTCAGCAGCATTTATATTTTACCTCAATTGAGGCAGTTTCAAATACTTATTTTTACTATGTAAAGCTGGGTGGTCAAAACTCTCAAAAAATTTAAGTTGTATTAGGCAATGTAATTATGGATAATTTTATCTTCCTATTTTTTGTTTTCGGAATCGTCAAGTCCCGCTAGTGTACAAATAGCTTTTCAAGGGATCGGAGTTTTAATTCTTATTAAAACACCAAAAGAAGATGTTGACAAAATAAATCTTATATTTCTTATTTTTTTTTTGGCATTATTGAACAAAAGTTAAACTTGTGCAACAAGTTCAAAACTACTTAACCCAACCCAATCTCTAACCTATAATTGGAAATTGACTCGTAACTTCCTCTAAGATCAAACTTATTTAATAAGTGGGAAAAATACATTATATTTATACTCTAGAGATTGTTAGTTCGACGTAGGCTAGGCATGCACTGGCGATTTTTTTTAGGCAACTTTTTAATCATGAAAATGGAAGGCGTTATTTGCAATTCAACCTCGCACGCTTTTCATTTTTAATTGAGTCAACTTTTATAAAAAGTTGAAACTCAATCCATTCTGTGGGTGGGTGATTAAAAAGTTGCAAGTGGTAGGAGCTAGCATGTCTGTGTGCTCTGGCGATTTTTTTCAATGTTAGCAGCTTCAGTGAATTCTATACTGTACTGCAAGTTTACAACAATTATTTAATCGCTAGTGTACGCCTAACAAAACTAACATGCAATTTTTTCCCAGCCCCAAATGTTTTTTTCTAACATCATGGTTGGTAATTGCATTCACATTGTG
Organism: Julus scanicus; assembly: GCA_034698625.1. Lineage (NCBI taxonomy): Eukaryota > Metazoa > Arthropoda > Diplopoda > Julida > Julidae > Julus > Julus scanicus. Next base: position 8,728 of record JAQGBW010003035.1, read on the forward strand.
CTTAACAGCTTGAAAATTATGTTTTGCAGAAAACATCGGAGGAGGGCAATTCTGGTTCCACAAACAATTTCATCATAGATATTGATTCCTCCTTGTCTTACGACGACAGTCGGGATAGTTTGGTCAAAATGGAAGTTTGCAGGAACATCACTGAAGAGACACAAAAACTGGTAATTTCTTCCTGCAATAAGTCCTAACGGTGGGATGGGCACTTTTCCTGAAGATCTCTAAAATTTCATCCTTTTTAATTCCATCACTCATGTTATCAACTCTTAGCGATAGTAGTGCTATATTTAGCATTTATACTTAAGATTGAAAGGCAATTTCATCCCTTCATCATTTTTATTTATGAAATACATTTAACATACCTCTGGTGGTCATATTTATGCAAAGCCAGTCAATCATGATTGCTTCTTGCTGCCTCAAACAAAGTCATGTTCACCGGTGTTTTTTTTTTTTCTTATTTGGTCTGTCCAGTTTTTTTACACCTGAGGGATTAATTAGCCATGGTCGTACGTGGCTTTAAACAGGACGTTTAATTGTTCAGGCGCTCTTTTGAAAGTTAAAAATTTTTGGATTCCAGTTAGAATGCCGTAAATTTCTATTAACGATTAGCAGCTTCCAAAGCTGGTTGTTGGCTATGCACGTGTACGACTGTTCATTAAATTGTCCTTTTCATGGTGTGTAACTTGCAGCCGAGACGTTAGATGTAACACTTTGTACCAAGAGGTATTTGGTAATAAAAACCTGTCCTTTCTAAGAAAAACGAGCTTGTCAGATGCTGCTTTGCTTTTGCACTAATCTCATCGTTAGACAATTTCAGAGAAAAATGTGTCCACCAAAAGAAGATGTTGACCGAATAAAATAATTCGCCACCCAAGCACCCTCGACGATTGTATCACAGTCCCTCGAAAGGAATGCCCTGGCTTGAGTAGCTATCGTTTGCTGCCTCCTATCCAAACTTTTAAAATATTTCTGGGAAAATTTGGGGAAATCCAAACGCGAGCTACGCTGTGTATTATTAGGTGGTTTTATTCAGTGAAATAAATCGTTTTCTGAATGGCAGTCGGTGATTTTTAAATGAATGATTTTGTAAGGATATGCATTGTAGTTATGATAATGATGTTAATTTCAAAATTCCTGTTTTTGAAATTGTTGGGTTTTTCGCTAATAGTGTAGAGAGCATTATTATATTTAATTTTATGATTTAAATCATTTAGTTGATTTAAGTAGATTTAAAGCACAGGACTAATTTTTCTAAAATTTTGCTGCAATCTTGGATTTGTAAGCCCATGATTTTATTTCAAGCTTAAATTTAATCCTGATTGCACAGGAATATTACTAGGACCTTGTCAAGGAATTTAAAGGGTGTGAAAGCATTATATTTGTTTATAAACTAAGTAATGGCTTTTCTGTTTCCAAAATGTATATATAGGTTAATCGAACATGCTTTTTGAGGTACACAATAACCAAGCTTTGCTTAACTGATTCATTATAACAGTGCTTGGGACAAAATATAAAAGTAACTTTTAATAAAATTTTTATTTGTTGTAGGAACCTAAGAATCAGGTTATTCTCCCACCGCCTAAGACAAATTCCATCCCGGTCCTAGGAACTGAACCAACGAATCCAAATAGTGCTGAAAAAAAGGTGAGGACTGCTTCTGTTTGTTTAAAAAGCACGCCTCGACCTCCCTCAAGTCTTTACTAATTTTGCCACCTAGCTCGTTATACAGAGGTTGCCGAGCATCACAAGCGAATTGAAGGATGTTCCAACCCCAGAGCCTATCGCCGTGAATCCCCTTTTGATGGCCAAGAACCCAATGCGGATGCATTTAAAGTAAAATTTGGTCGACGTTGAAGATCAGTGGCACTTCATGGCTTCCTCGGCTAGCTACATTCAGCAGCATTCCAGGAAAGGGAAGTAATTCTTGCGATATGTGTGCTTGCTTGAAATGTGGCTTCGACTGAGCCTGCATCTGTTTTTATGAAGAGGAAACTCAGATCGTTTCATCGCAGTTTAGTTTTGTATTTTAATTAAGGTATCGATCTCCGTTGCGTTGGAGCCAAAATCGCAGCAGCAGCGCCACGTGAGAAATAGTTTGTTTTCGAAGTTTTGGTAAGCCATTGCACGTCGTGCCATTGGTAAGGAATTGTTAAGTTATTTTGGCAGTCCATTTGGTATGAAACCAATAACTCCTTCAGCGACTTCTCTCTGATTACAATTTTTATTGTACACCCATTGATTAACTTCCATTTTGTTGTTTAATTTCATTTATTATGGGTGGCATTTGGAACTAGGTACTTATTTGGAAGAAAAAAAATGAGAAAACTTTGATTTTTAGGTTTAGTGTATTGTTTTTAGTTGATATGTTCAATATTCTTTTATATTTTTAGTCAATTTTTATTGGCATAACTCCATTTGCGATGTTCACAGATTTTAGCATAGTGACTTGTTTGAAGAGAGGTAATGTGTACTTTGTGGTCCATGTTTTTTTTTGTTTTTTTTTGAAAGCTTGAGTTGGGACAGTTTTTCTTTTATTTAAAAAAGAAATTTTTGAAAAGTTGTTATTGCTAATAATTTGCAATCCCACCTTTTTTTTTTCTTTCTTAATTTTGGCTAAAATCTTGACATTTAAATGCTTGTTTCCTCATTGGTCTCCTAAAAATATATATTCTTGTGGTGAAATACCTTTGTGCCGTCTGTAAAGTGGCATTTAAGAATGAAAAATGCGTAAAAAAAAGAAAACATTATATAACTAAGACGGTTTGTTATGCACCTAAACATTGAAAACTTTTGAATTTGTGGGGAAAAATTAATGAAAAGGGATAATAACAAATGAAATTGTGCATGGTTGCCATAAATAAAAGAAGCGTAAAGGAGTGAGGAAGTTTGTCTGACCGGCCATTTCTTACCTACTTAGTCAACATCTTTTTTAGGCTTTTACTTTTACTTTTAACATTAAATATTACTTGCACCTTTTAAAAAAAACTTGAGTACCTTCTGACGTCTTTTACCCAATAGCACTGTTCGTAACTTGCCTTGTCTCAAGAAAACTTAAAATAACAGTTTCCATCTCATCTAGTACAGGGTGGTCCAACATGCTACTTTCCGAAGCTTTTTTTTAGTAACCCTTGGCATCATTCAGGAAAAAAAAACATCTTAAAGACTTCCAAATAAGTTGGATTATTGTTAACATGATATTTAATTATTTACTTCAAATGTTACTCGTGCTGTTCATTGCAGTCGTTTTTTTATTAAAAGTTGGACCATACTGATCTAGAATGTCCAAAAAAAAATAAACCTTATTACTAATTTTTTCCCGTGCATGGAATTTTAAATGCAACATTCAACAATTCAGAAAAATTGTTGCTGTACATGGTAATGGGCGGAAGGGCATCCTCGGCTAATCTACACGAAGGGTATAGACATCTCGCATGTGCTGGTTTTGTTATAAATTTTCATCAGAGTTGGTCCCAAGTTGACACAGAAATTTCTGATTCTGTGTATTTTCTCGAAATATCATTTTTGTCATTATGAGTGACAATTCTACCTAAGCTTTATACCTTCGTATAACTTATCTGATCTGTTCTCACAATCAATAGCTTGGACCTAAATGTCATATAGCTTCTTAGGACGAAACTAGAGGTGGGCTCCGGACTGGATAAAAAAAATGTTGGGTTGCTTGCCAACATTTTTGTTTTCATGAAGTCCAGAGTTGCTAATTTTCTTCAAACATGGCTTCCACGTTGTTACTTGAAACTTCTGTTGAAAATGTCACGACTATAACGCCCTTATGTTTGGGGATTTTCAAATTCGTTGTTGGTTCTTTTAGTTTCTTTCAGGGAATTGTCACGATGCACTTTACCTCATGATTGTGCTTATTTTACACCAAAATAGTTTTATTCAAGCTTAAATGGGATGCTTATTGAAATTGTTTAGATTATTCTTTAGTTTTTTGTCGCGTTATTGCACTTATTGTCCATTGCGATTGGATAAAAAAACCACAACTAAAACTATGTGCTGTTGCAGCTCATGCGTTATTCTAAAAATTTCGTTTCGAATCGTTTTTGGTTCACACCTCCATTTTTATAAACTAAATATAATTTTTAAAGGTTCTTGATGACAGGTACCTGTTGCAACTCGAGGCACGGATCATTGTCTGCTTTGCACGTACTGTATGTTATGGGGGCCTCATTTATTTGACTGATGCATCTTTAGTCCTCCTTGAGTTAATATTTCTTAGAGGAGTTTGATAGTGCTTTTTTTAATTTCTGATATTGTTTCCCTGTAACTTACAGTTTTCCTTGAGTTTCCATGTACATTTTGTTGGGACGATTTCAGCCTGCTGTACATGACCATAGTTTTGAAATTGGTAATAAAAATCAATGAAATAAATTTTTTTTTTGTTTTTATTCGTTAATCCCAAAAGTTCAGAAAAATTAAAGATGAGTTTATGCTCTTTTACTGAATAATTTTCCTAGAAGTTAGGAAAATGTCAACTGTCACCACTCACCAGACCTTGTCATGGTAAAACAACTTTTAACAAAACTGGAGATGGAAATAAGAAAGCATTCAATTTCCAGAAACAATTTTAAAGTTCCCCGAAAAATGAATGGGGCAGGATTAGTCTTGAATACACCAAAAAATTGCGAAATTGTATCCAAATTGTCTTCAAGAAGTCAGGTGGAAGAGATTCAAAGACTAGTTACGTTCATCAAGTAAGAAACTTTTCATCATCATTTTTGTATTATTTAGTATTATTTTAGGTATTGAATTTGCGATGAAAATTAATGGTATCATGCAGTGTGTTTTTTTCAGATTTTGGGAAATGGTGTTTCCTATTTTCAGAACATTATGTATTCAAGGGTCTTAGTAGAATGCATGCCCTTTATGGATGCCCGAACAATTTTCCCGCCAATGACATCATCGATGCTCAACACATATACAAATTCGAGGTCTATCGAATATTCGGGAATGTGTATATTTAGCATAAATTTTCGGGCAGGAATTTCCCGCCTATTTTAACTGAAAAAAATTAAAAAACGCCATTCCAACTTGCATTTGGGCCCAAGACGGAGGTCCACGTCAAACTCACAATTTCTTCAAGGAAAGTTATTTTAACTACTGTATAAATATTATCTCCATGTGAATTTGGATTTACTGAATTATGATCGAATGATATTTTCCAACGAAATCGGAATTTGAGTTTAGTGCTCTTGCTTGTAATAAAAGGTAAGTAAGAAAATGCCCTAGTATTTACATTAATATTTAATAATATAATTAAAGTAATGTTTTAATTGATTGCATGTTAGGTAATTTAATTGTAGTTTGGAAATTATTTTTGAAATGTACATTTTGAATCCATATTAGTCATTTTCCAAATATGGATGACAAGCTGAGTTGCATTTCAACATAAAAAATGGCATACTTGTACAATATCTGTACAATATGTAGTTTAATTATTCAATTTTTCATTACATTACACAAGTCACCCTCCAAAACTGAATTAAAACAATGGGAATTAACGCTATTTTAAATTCCTTTTTTTTGAAATTTCAAGTGTTTTCAGAATTTTGTCAGAGGTAATTTCCATAATTGAGTTGGCCTTGATCGTCACATTTCGCAAGGAAATAATTTATTTTTACTCACAGCACACCTTTTTAATTAGTCATTTTTTCTTAATTATATGCAATGAAAAAATCTTGTTTAAATTCAAATAGTCTGGACCGAAGCCGGAGAGCTTATTTTAATGTAATCGTGCATCTTAAGCCGGGTCTCCACTAAGACGTACATTGTACGTGTATGTATATACACGTTTTTACAAACATTATGCAAAAAAGTTTGCCCTCCGGGTTTGTTTCAGCCGCCATTTTTTATAAATATATGTAAATATCAAAATTGTACAGCATTAGACATTTTTGATATTTACATAGATTTACAAAATGGCAAACTTTTTTGCATATGTTTGTAAAAACGTGTAAATACGTACAATGTTTACGTCTTGGTGGAGACCCGGCTTTAGTTCCAATTTCATTATAAAACACATTTTTAATTTCATCCTTTTCAAATAAAGTTTAAAACTATGCGTTTTTGTAATTTATTTACCTGATCTAAATTGGGATTCTGAATCAGGAAATGAAGGAATTAGACTAATATACTGGAAATAGAATTTTAACTGGTAAAAAACACCGAATTTTTGAATATTTGCAAAAATTAGGCATCAAAGACGTAATTTATTTAACAATTTTGTATATTACCTTGTGTATCAGTTACTGTACCCGGTTTTTTCATTTCAGGGATTTTCATTGAACTGGTTTTTTTTCAGAATGTTAATTCAGTTCATATAGTAAAAAGTTTGCAGTGATGTTGAAAACCGATGTTTATTTTTATTAGACACTTTTGCTCTTTTTTTAATGTGAGTAATTATATAGTTAGCAAAATCTATATACTGTATGTAAAAGAAACAAGGTATAAATGTTTTACAATTTTTTATTTATTTTTTTCAAGAAAATGTTCTCAAGAAATATATCAGCACATGGTCCTGCTTGGTGGACTCAGTATGAGCATCTCATGGAACCATTGTAAGTCATGAGCACATATAATAGCACAGTAAAGTATGTCTGGAAATATGTTGGCCAATGTAGCATTGTAATTCACACATGAAAGAAATCTGGTAAATATATATAGCATATCATGATACATCAAGGCCATATAGTATATGGAGGGCGGAGGGAGGCGGGGGGGAGAAGAATCATAGGGATAGATCCTTTCTCTCTCTTTCTTTTTCCCCCATTATCCCCCATCTTCCTTCCTCCTCCCCGAAATCCAAGAAATTTTACAAATTTCAACCCGAAGCGACAAAATATAAAAGAGGAATTGCACTTTTGCGTTAAAAGTGCGATTGTCTAATGTTTTTTTCTAAAGTAAAAACTTGGGTCACCTATAGGACCCAAAGGCCCTTGAGATTGGTCACATGGCTTCACTGCGTTGCTTCGAAGCTGTCCGGGAGTGCATCCACATCCATTCACAGAAGGATATTGTAATACTAAAGAAATTTATGGAATTTCCCATATGTATACCATATTTGTTGTAGTATGCGCGTGTATATTTGTAACACACGGGCCATTGATTTAAAACCGCATTTTTCCAAATCGAGCAGAATAACTTTTGTTTGTTGTAGTACAAATGACCATGCGAGGGATGAAAGCCGCTGTGCTCTGGCTGATGGTGAGGAATCGAACACATGCAACCCCAATCATCTGTTCATGGAACCCATAAAGGTAAATTATCCATCCAAAAGCCTGGACGGATTGAAATCCCTACGACTGACAAATGTCAAGCCTCAGAAATATTATGGGCATCCATCGATCTTCGACATGTCGAGCCTTCCAAAGAATCCTCCTTCGTCCTTTGGCATGTCTGACTCCTCGAAGAACTCCAAGCAATCTTACCACAACAGACAGCACGACGGTCGTCCGCCATCGCCCAGCAGGGACAGGAAACCTCATGGCCCACCCACAGACTGCTTCTCCGCACCTGAATTCATCTCAAAAGTTCTTCCTAGCCCTGAACTCTTGACTCCATATAAAACTCCTAACGGCCCATCACCAGGCTGCTTCTCCGTATCTAATTTCATCCCTGAAGAACATCCTAACCATGAACTCTTGAATCCAGATAAAACACCTCACGACTCACCACCAGGCTGCTTCTCCGAACCTAATTTCTTACCAGAAGAATATCAAAGCTCTGAACTCTTGACTCCATATAAAACTCCTCAACACCCGCCAACAGACTACATCTCCACACCTAATTACATCTCAGAAGTCTATCCTAAATCCATGCCTAAATCACATCTCATATGTCTCCCCGTAGAATCTTCACACGACATGAGTAATGGAGATGTACTATTGGGTCCCAAGACCATCCATTGCGGAAATTCGAGCAACAAAAGGTAAGGTCCAGATTGAGTTGTGAAATGCCCTTTAGCCAGATAACGTGATCATGGAATAAGTGCATGCTTGCGAAGGATATTTAGTGGGGTTGACAATCTTTGTCCACCCTATAAACTCTGGTATTTCCCTCCAACTTGAAATAATGAATAATTGTGATTTTTACTAACTTATATAATCTTGAAAATTGGTGTAATTTCCCCACATCTTCCTCACATGCATGAAGTTTATTGTAAGTATTGTAGTTGGATTTAAAGTAACGGTGTTATATTACGTATAGATTCTTGACTGAGCATGACTTAAATTTGTTATATTATTGTAAAAAAGTTTGCCATCATAAATATTGCGTCGATCTACAATCACATTGTAATTTTATTTGCAAAACTAATCAAGTACAAAGTGTACACATAATTTTGTCCAGTGTGGCCTTATTTTTAGAGATATATGGCCAATGATGACTTAAAATCCTTAAAAAAAAATTATTAGGTGCTACAACTGTTTTATTAAATTTAAATGTTTGCACCAATCATTAACTAGATCATTAACTTGTTATGAAAATAGATTAAACCACATTTAAAGTTTTTGTACAGTTTGATCGGCATTTACAATGTATGTTCCCACGCCTCAGGGTAACAAATGCTGCATTAAAGAACCATTCGCTGAAGAACCTTTGATGAATTGTCCAAACAATGTTGATTAGAAAAGGTGAAATATAGAACATTTCGGTAACACATTTTACACTAAATTAATCAGTGGGCAGGGGCGGACTGGGCCTACGGGGCCCGGGTGGCATTATATGACTTTCAGGGCCCGCCGCGGCAGGATCAGCCGATC
>JAQGBW010003036.1:0-17511 GCA_034698625.1 Julus scanicus
TCCAGCACAATTCACTGGTTTAAAAGTTCGACTATTTTTATAGTAAATTTCCCTGACTTTTCTCCCAATATTACATTCTCCCTAACTTTTCCAGGTTCTTTCCAACTTCCCCGACTATTCCAGGTTTTCCAGGTCTGGGGGGAACCCTGCCCTTTAATCGAACTCTTAAAAGATTAACGAGTCGATAAAAAGCGTGTTCAGAAAAAAGACAATTTATTTAAAGATAATTAATTGTACATGATTCGAGCGAGTCCGTTAACGAAGACTTTAAAGTTATATCACAAATCCTCTCGTTGAGTTAACGGCGCTCTCGTATATTTCAGTCCCGCTGGCTTTCTTCTTCCTGTTGCCGTTGCCACACGAGAACCCTGTCGCGATACACTTTGTCCCTGTGTTCCGCACTTAGAACGGGCCCTATGATGGATTCTAAAGTCCGGCAAGTTCTAGCGAACCGCGCAAAATCCCTGCCGTGCATTTCCCACTCCCCTTTGCGGTCCTCGATATCGATGTAATGCACCACGTGGAGATTGTCTTCGCCGGGGAAGGACACCTACGAGGAAGAAAAGATTCCATTCAGATTCTGGAAATCCACGGAACATTCCGGAACATTTTAAAGGTACGTTTTATCCGTGGTTAACGGAAACCTCGAAATTTCGTAAGCATTTTTCTCGGTTTCAGAGTTTGGACCACTTACTTTTTTCCTTTTTGCGGATGCGGAATTGTCCACGGGAGTGTGAAGCTGTTGCCACTTGCGGTTGATTTCCGCAATCGGTTTGCGAACGCCGCCGCCGCCGTCCGTAATATCTCTGACCCACCCGATCTTCTCCTCCTTCTTCAACGGTGGTTGCGGAACGTTGTCCGCTTGCGTTTCGAAACAGATGTCGGGACCGGAGCCGTCGTCCTGAAACGGAAAAATGTGGAAGTTGAGGAACCGCTGGATTTGTGGATAACTGGACTCTCGCCGCAGCGTGTCGAGAAAGATACGGATTTTTGGAGGGATGATGTCGTGGTTTGCCACGAACGTATGCGGGTGGAAGTACAGAAGACTTGTAGAGGAACTGTCTGGTTACGGTTGCGGTGAACCGCAGCCATGGGATGGTGGAAGTGAGGAAGGACTTTGGTGATAAACCGCAACCACGGGACGCATGCGGGTGGAAGAACGGTTGCGGTCAGATTTTATAGGTACTGTTTCTGCAGTTGTGGAAAACCACAAAACCATGGTGGCATCAGAATTCCACAACCACGGGATGTGTGGGAGTCTTACGATACTGGAAGAAATAATAGTGGTCAATTTTAGACTATCTTTTTGTGGAAGACCGCAAAGATCTATTGGTGGTTATTTAACGACTTCCACACCTATATGACGCATGCAGGAGGATGTACAGGATCTATCGGAAGAAAGTTGTGGAAGACCGCGAAACCATAGTGGTATCACCGCTACGCATCGAGACTTCCACAACCACGGGACGCATGCATGTTGAAAGCCGCGGTCAAGGTTTAAAGATTCTATCCCTGCCTTTTCCTGGAAATAACCACGGAACAAAAATTGAAAATCGCAGTCTGGACAACCGCAACCGCGGAACATTTACCTCGTTTTCCCATTCGAACCAATCGCTGTCGTCTTCTTCTTCTTCTTCCGCTTCCTCTTCGCTACTGTCCGCACCGCCAATGATCAAAGCGATGAGGGCGTTGCCGCACTTCTTCGCCGGTGGACTCGCGGTTTTCTGCGGTTTCACGAAACAGGTCAACATCCCGGAAGCGATTGCCGCAGGAAGCTCTTGTTCATCCTCGGAATCGTCTTCAGAATCATCTTCGTATTCGGAACTGTCCTCGGAGTCACCGCGGTCCTTTTGCGGCGAGGCCGAATGAAATTTACCCACGATGCACGTCAACTTTCCGGAAACCGCGGCCGGTTCTTCTTCATCCGCGGAATCATCCTCGTATTCGGAACTGTCCTCGGAGTTACCGCAGCCATTTTGCGGCGAGGCCGAATGAAATTTACCCACGATACACGTCAACTTTCCGGGAACCGCAACCGGCTCTCGTTCGTCTTCGGAACTGTCTCCGCAATAGGAATTGTCGCCACATTCGAAACTGTCCGCAAAGTCCACCGAGCTGTCGCAGGCCTTCCGCGGAGGGCTCGCGGGCGCCGACGGCGGTTGGACGAAATTCAATTTACCCACTAGAGAAGCCAACTTCCCGGGAACCGCAGCCGCAGAACCGTCCTCGCCGTCGGAACTAACCGCAAGGTCCTTCGAAATGCCGCAACATTTAGGAGACCCGTTTGGAGATTGGTGGCCGGACTTCCGCGGCGAAGTCGTGGAATGTCCGCACTTTGGCATCGTAGGTTCTAAGTTTTGCTTCGGCGGCGAAGGAGGAGTATGCGGTAAACCGCGGGGGCTGTCGACGGAAGACTGCGGGTGCGAAAGAGCACCGGAACCGCAGTTGTGGTTATTGTGCATTTGACAGCACAGTCCGACCACCTGAGGACCGCGGTTGGGTATGGAGACGCAGGCACTCGCGGTCAACACGCAGATGTGGTTTGCGGAAGAAGTCCCCCCGCTGTTGCAGTGGTGTTTGGAAGGATCGTGGTTGACCATTTCGTGGTTCGACTGCGGTTTAGCGGCAAGAATGTGCTTGATATCGTCCGTTAAAGCTATGGGCTTACGCCAGTTGCTGCTTTGAGCCACAATTGGGCACTTGAGAGCCACCAAAGGGCACTTGTAGGCCGGATGCATGATCGACTCTGCGGCTGATGCGACTGCGGTTGATTCGGGCATCCTGAAATGTGGAAAAAAAGAGGATTGTTATGCAACCGCATGACAGGAAGTAAGTGTTTGTGGGTCCTTGGGTCTTAAGGTGTTTCCATTTGAGTTACTCTCAAATGTGGAAACAGACTCTCGATAGTTGCTCTCAAATGTGGAATCGCACTCTCGATAGTTACTCTCAAATGCAAACTCTCGAGGGTTACTTACTCTCTATGGCTGCTCTCAGATGGTTATCCAATTGAGAGCTGTTTTCAGCAGATTGCGAATACTCGGTCAAAAAATGCTCTCGAGAGCACTCTCTGCGATTGCCAAAGTGGACACGCCATCGAGAGTGCTCTCAGTATACTTTCAATCGGCTGACAACAACTCGCGAGAGTAAATTTAAAATATAAACTCCATCTTTAATATACTCTCTACGCGATTGCCAAAAGTGGACATGCTATTGAGAGTGCTCTCGAGAGCAAAATACGGAAAATTATATAATTTTTTTCTCAAAATTTAAAACAAATTTCTCAGACCTTTACCATGTTAGGTGATAATTTTTATCACTTATCACTAGAATGACATTTCATTTATCTTATCATTTTATATTAAAATTCTTCAAAGAAATAAGTGATTAATTTTAAACAAAAATTCAATCAAAATTTTATATTAAATTTCACAGAAATTTGATCAAAAATTATAATTGAAATTTCACGAAAAACTTTAAAATTTCACAACACCATCTTTGTTGTTTCTGTTTAACTTTTGAGACCTTGTTCATTTTTAGGCCATCGACCTGAATTTCTGCTTGACAACGGAAATTAGGTAAAATTTGGGTCCAAAAGGTCCTTTGTCTCGAACTATGACCTAGTTTATAAAGATTTAATCATTTTATCAATTACTTTGCGGTTTTTTAAGGTTTTTGAATAAGAAAACTTATAGAGAAAAACTCATTTTTTGGGCATTGATTTTTTAATCGCATTATTTTAATTAAAAGGTCCCAGATTTATAGACGAGATAAGGGCTTTTTTTTTGTAGTTAGGCTTAACGAGTGTCCTTATTGCATCAGAAATTTTAACAAATTTCAGCTCCTGTTAAACCGACGCTTATTTTAAATGTCAGAATGTCATGTCTGAATGACCAGATTAACGATTTTTGAAAAAACTACGTGAAAATATGAATTTTTAGCAGTTTTTTTTATATTTTAAACTTGATTTTAATGCATTTGAAATATACATCCAAGATGGCGACACGGTGATCGTATCTTCCTGTGCATTATACCAAAGTTTGAAATTTGAGTTTTGAATCGAATTTACGAGGTAAAAATATCAATTTTGGTTTTTTAGATTGGGGATATAAGTGGTTATTATAGTAAACGATAGTTTTATGATTTTAAAATTTGAAACTTACTTTCTTAGCGTGTCCAAACGTCTCTGCTGTAACCTTGCATTTTGACGATATTTTGATGGAAATGCCGGTAAATAACGCTCGTGTGATCTTTTTGAAATATGCAGGACTTTGTAAAAACACGACAGTTGAGTTGACAAATCGATAATTCGGAATTTTCATTCAGGAAACACATTTTTTCATAAAAGAAAATGGGATCTAGATGCATACTGTATGGAACAAATTTTGATAATGATGGATTTCTATGGCGCAAATGGAAGCTTTGACGTCAGGCAGTGCTGTCGATACGTCTGGGGATTTAACCCTACAGATAGGGATAAAAGTCGCCAGTGATGCGAACCAACTTATTTGAGGCAAGTTTACATTTTTAGATAATGAAATCTTATTAATGACTCGGCTGTAAATTTTCTGATGAAATTTCTGAAATGTTTTATTGAAATTTTGAAATTTTGTTTACAAAAAAAAACCAGGCAAAAATAATCTTTTGTGTTCATGTATTTCAAGCATTGTTTAGAATAGGATAGAGACATAACGAATATATGGTGGATGCGTGATTCGGTCACACTTTCAATATTTATGGCTTTCGATTGCATCAGAAAATGCCTCATTGATGGGAAATCCTTCGGTCGACCTTCGTTCGAGATGGGGGAGTTTTAAATGCTGAATAACGTGAGATTTGTCACGCAAAAAATCAGAAGATTTCAGAAAAGATGATTCAAGATTCAGAAAATGGTAAGATTCACCCGTGGACACACGTAGCGATACACTAACCAATTAACTGTCTACACCTTTGCGAAACGTTCAGATTTCAGTTCGATGTTACCTAATAGCCAGATTAGGTTTAGGAATAGTTTGTTTACAAATCGTAAATCCCGATAATTAACTTAAGTTTACTTTCACCCGTTTTCAATTTACGAAAAATGCATTCGTTTGACAGTATATGGGCAATTTCTCGAACAGCCATTATGTTCCAAAGTTGCTCGTGCGCCGCTTCGATGACAGCAGCGCGTGCGATTGTTCTGTTTTTATTTAACGTTCCATTTTTTAGTTCCATTTCCATTTATTTTTATGTATTTGTTTTACAATGTTTTAACTTTTTAATTTATTAATAATAATAATAGTCTCAAATGATTATGTTCACGAAGATGCTCCAAAGTGGATTCCACGTAATTCGATCGCGGCAGGATGGCAATTTTCCACGGAAAACGCCGCAAAGTTGGAGGATATTCGAGCGTTGCTGCAGTCGAGGAATTCGCAAGGTTGTAGCCCTTGGAAAAAACTCTTTGGTACGGCTTAAGACCTATTCAAGTAGGTTTGGTATCTTAAAATCGTTTCTAACGCGGGATGTTTTAAATCTCGTTTAGAAAGTGACGAAAAGATAAATGGGGATGCGGAAGAAATGATGATTGTCGGAGAACTCGATGCCGAGGACGAAATGACTGTGATGCTGAGCCAGAGGGCGTTTCCAGGTAATTTTTTATCAAATTCTCGCTCCAAATTTCGGAAGCTCGTTAAAGCTTTATGTCAAATTTCATCTATTTTTTTATAATCAAGCGTCTCAAGGATCGCAGACCTTCGAACAGTTTACGCAGGTTTCGAACCACTGGTTGGTAAGTTGTAGGATCTAAATACAGTAGAACCCTTTTAACAAGTCCGTATATGTCATCACATTTTGAGTATGGGGTCAAAGGGAACGTAACCTCACATTTTTCTATTTCGCGATCCAGGATTGTATCGAACCACTGAGGGAAACCCTCGCTCTTTTAGACGATGCTAATAAAGAGAACGTCGAACTTGAACAGAACTGTTTGGAGATGTTCGTACAATGTTCGCCGTCGCGGGTTAGAAACGACACAGACTTTCAATTGTGCCTGCGAATGTGTATTTATTTAATGCCGAAACTGATCCACGTAACGTTTTTTTTTTTTTGTTTCCTCAGCTTAGCGAAATTTGTTTGGAGTTGGATGTAGAGAAGTTGTCGTACAAAGCGTTGACCACGCTGTTTGACGGGATGGTAAAATGCGGAAAGATTCCGAGTCTGGGCTGGTCGACCGCGTTCCTGCGAGCGAGCATCCTGAACAGGGCGAGTTACGCTCCCAATTTTCGGCTGTGGAATTGGGGATTTTTTTTTTTGTGGATTATGATTAAGATTTCGTCATTGTGGCTAAATACCCGAGCATGGCGGTAATTAATTTAATTTTCTGCGGTGTTTCGATTTTTGCAGATGTTCAACCTGAAGCAAGTCCCTCCTCGGTTTTTCCTCGTCTCGTTGTCCGCTTTCGCCACACACTTTCCTCGCGCCGTCATCGACGGTTTCATGGTTCCTTGCGTTTGCCACGCAGAATTTTGTGAGTACAACGAAAATTAATGTTGGTTTAATTTTATCGAAAACCTTGTTTCTCGAGTGATTTATTTGTTATCGTAGGCGATTTGCAAGGCGATGTTTTGGCCGTACTTTTCACAGAAAACTTGTCTCAGCAACATCAAAACTTGTTTTTAAAGTAAGAAAACTCCATATCTACCATATGCTCCAAATACGGCCAGTTGTGTTAATGGGGATTTATTTTTGTGTGGTTTTTCAGCAAAGCGTTGTCGGAATGCAATTCGTGGAACGAAAGCACCGTTTCGCTGATGAACCACGTCTTGGACATCAAAGTGAGTTTTTAAACCACCGTTTACGAGCTTTTAAAACCAGTCTTACGTATACATTTTACTCTCGTAGTTTGAATTTAACGGGGAGCTTCTCGATACCCTGACCGCTCGACTCGTCCACTGCACTCACGCGTTGGATGCGAGTTTAAAGTTCGGGAAATTCATACAGAAACTTATATCCAGCTGCGGACGGCAGGTTATTACAAATTTTCATAATTTCAAATCGGTTGGAAATACGATTTTTTTGTAATTTTTCATCAAATATTTTGCAAAAGCAGCTCAAATTTTAATATTTTTTTCCAGTTTTCGCATACTAATTTCGAGAATTTGTCGGATGTTCTCGGCAGGAATAAAACATTCCTGAAGAAAACGTGTTTGAACGCACTGCTGAAACACAAGCGAGTCGACTGAACACTAGGGTGAGTTTTATTTTAATTTAATTGATGTCAAAGGGCTTGTAAGCCTCGTTATGTTTGAAAATGGCGCCTAAAAGAGGCTAATAACTGTTTACACCCACTCACTATCGTTGGCCTCGAAACCAGCCAATAAACAACGACGTGCTATCCTTCCCCTGAAGCCAGCTAATGAGCTTCAACGTGCCACTCTACATCGAGACGATCATCTAATAAGTGTTCATGTGCCATCCTGTCTCACAGCTGTTTAGAGCAAATGATCGTAAACGTGCCATTCTACATCGAAACGATCATCAAATAAGTGCTGATGTACAATCCTGTCGCGCAGTGATCTGAAGCTAATTAGTCTGACGTCACACTACCGTGATTTGACCATCCAATGACAGTTTACGTGCCATTCTGCCACGAAGCGTTTCATGAATGACGAAGTGTCGTTCCCTACGGAGCCCCGTCGAACTCACGCTTGCTGAAATGGGCGGGCTATACTGACCTTGATACATCGAAGGAGGCATAAACAACTAGGTAAGCCTGTCACGGACTCCGTACTTTCTATTCCATTCTTTTTACGTTCCGCAGCTGTGGGAAGCAGGTCGTATCTGGCGTTGCCTCGCTTCGTAGCACATTAAATATTTAATCAAACTGGTATCTGAAGTTCGCTTTCGATGGCCGCTCACTTATTTCGACAAATTATCACCGGCTGTACGGCGAGCAACGTACGCAACGGATTCAAAAAGGTAACGGAAATTGCATAAAAAAATGGAATTTTTATGAATGTGAACGAGGCTATTCGTTCCATTGGGAAAAATGGAACAGGTTCTACGTTCTTGTTCCATTTTACTGTAATTTCGTGATTTTACAGGCTTTCTTGCGCTAGAATTTTGTACTGGTTTTTCAAGTATTGTAACGTGAGATTGTCACGCTTTTGAAACGTTATAAAACACAAGTTGTCAACGTTTGAGATATGTACGTCGAAGATTGAAGCCGAAAAGGTCGTTTCGTTCGAACGCGTTTTCAAAATGGAGATTTGAAAGACCGTGAAACGTTGTTGTTGATGAGTTCTAGCCAGGGTTGAGTTAGGGTTTTTTTAATCAGTTTTTTTCAGATGTGTAAAGCGACACGCGAAGGCCAGACGACCTCATGGTGGTGTGACCTCGGTCTCCTCGGAAGCAACAAGTTGTGTGCGACAGTGAATCTCGGACAAAATAGGCAGAATGTTATTTGGACAGACCGAAAATGTATGAAGTCATGTAAAGGTTTTGTGTGGAGAGCATGCTTAACAAGGGTCAAGTAGGCCAGTATAACTGAGCCTGGAGTGTTGCCTAGCCTAACCTAGTCCAATATGAGCCCAGAAGACATGGTTTGACACTTGCAGGACTCTGTACGGCCTGGATAGTACCTAAGCAAACGTATTTCAATATAATCCACTCCCCATCCTCAGAGCGCAATTTGTGCGTATGCATCGGTCAAAAAAACTGTATGCCAGGGGAAGAAATGCGGAGATGGCGAGGATCGAAAGATGGGGAATTAGACTTTGGATATACTACGTCATCGTTCCTAGTCTGCTTTTGGAAGGGACAGGACCGGCGTATCGGTGGAAACACCTGAACGAAAGCTCGAAAACCGCAGCTGGGAATGTGGACTCGCAACTGTGTGCCTTTTCTGGGCAAACATTTCCGTGTGGATGGCGGTGAAAAATTACAGCTGGGAACGGCTGCTCTTGATAGCTGTGGAACAACCGCACATACCACGGTTCTGAAATTGCAGCTTGTAAGTATAGTTTCGCAAAGCTGAGTTTTTAATGGACCTACACCATAAAAACCACAGTTTTTAGAGTATGTGTCCTAAAGTTCAACTGGAATCAGCTGTGGAATTGCTGCAAAAACCACGGTTCTGAAGTTTCGACTAGTCTGTACCGTACCGCAAGAGGCAAACCTGCAAAGTATCTTTTTTGCAGAATCTGTTTGATGAGAACCAGTTTTTGAAGTATCTGCCCATGGATATCTGCAAAATCCGCGGTTTAGAAGTTCAGGCTAGTCAGTACTTGTGCAATGCCGCAAAAACTGCAGTTTTGAAGAATGGTCGTTGTATGTAGATTCGTTTATTTATTGTGCTTATTTAACGACCCGTAAGAGCGTTAATATTTTTAATAGACAGGAGTTTCAAGTCAAGGCCGATTTTTGGAGAAACTTTTCCCCGGTACTAACAAGTGCGGAAAACCTCAATCTGTCTTCCGAGTGCCCTTATCTTCTAAGCTTCCTTTTTATCTGCGGTTCGTTTTTAATTCCGCTGATAACCGCAGAAGTAGTTAAGTTTGCATGTGTGGCGTTAACGAACTCGACCTTGGATGTATTAATAACGTAAGAGATAACGAATTTTTGAACGTTTTTAAATCGCGTGACCAAAGGATTTTTGAAAACGATATTTATGCAAATTTTGAACTCGTTTCGTTAGCTTTTTATAGATTTATTAATTGAAATTCACTACGTTTTTTAGAATGGTTGCTACTTTTACTCAACTTTTGTATCACGTCTGCGTGTGGCGCGATCGGGTGCAAGACGTGCTTCTTTACAAATTTTTGCACGTTTTCTTATGGAATCTTCTGGTTTTTAATACTGAAATTTTCGTGAAATTTCACAGGTTTTTATCAGGATTTTGACGAATTTCTTGTTTTTGGAAAAAATTTATTCTGCTTTTGTTACGTGCAATTTTCGTAAAATTGCACAGGTCTTTCAACGGGAATATCTCAAATTCTTGTGTTTTTGGAATGGTTTCTGATGTTTTGTTACTGAAATTTTGTTGAAATTTCACATGTTTTTGTATAAGGAATTTCTGTTATTTTTATGTTGGCTGTTTATCCTGCTTTTGTTACTGAAAAGTTGGTGGATTTTAACAGATTTTTATCAGGAATTTCAGTAAATGTTGTGTTTTGGCTATTTATCCTGCTTTTCTTACTGAAATCCTCTTGAAATTTCGGAATTTTCGTGAAATGGAATAAATTTGAAGCAATTTTGACAATTTTTCCTCGATTTGTGACCAAATTTCACGCTGTCACGTTTGTTTCTGCGTGGGAAATTTAAAAAAAAGTGTTCCTTAAACGGAAGGAACATTCGTCACGTGACAAGTTGGCTCATGCCCTCGTTCCATTCGCATTTGGAATACCTAAATAAAGAACACAAGTCGACGTTCTTTTTTTTTTTGGGTTCAACTTGGGTTTGTTAAGCCTCTATTTTTTAAATTTTCTGTCTAAATTTGTAGTTTATTTTTTTTTTTATATCGTTTTAAAGTGGAAACAAATCGAAAAGAGTAAGAGAAATTGCTGCTGCGACTCTTGTCTTTTTTGAGCTAGTGAACGGACGCTTTTTGGAAGGAGGTGAGGACAACTTCCGTGACTTTAACGAATTTTTTGAAATTCGCTTATTTTTCTAAAAAATATTTCCACTTTTTGACTGGTTTTTCCTTATTGATCCTGTGTGGTTTTCTGTGGCTAGTGAAAGAGTGTTAAAAGTATTTGTGTAGTCGTGAAAATATGAAAGCGGCTGTAATTACGCTTAATTTTAATCGTTTTTGTAATTTATACTTGGAATTTTAAATAGACGCGCTAAATCAAACACAATTAATCAACGTGGTGTTCTTTTTCTCATAAAATTTGCCTTAATTTCGCGTGGACCACTGTACCCCGTGCCATGTCCCACTGTGCCCCGGTATAGGGCACAGTGGGACAGTCTGCGGAACCAGCTTTAATCTTTTATAGCAAAAAAACGAGTAACTCTAAAACGATGACAAAATGTATACACATCCTGAAGGCTTGTATATAACTGCGTTATTCTTTTAAAATGCTACAAGTTAAATATTTTTCCCCAAAAAAAATTAATTCTAAAAAGTGTACCCAATGTGCCCCGGTCTCCCCTACTTTGTAGTTAGTACATGATTTGTGTTGTTACAGAAAAAGTTTGTCCGGATCATGTGCTAAACAAAATCACCCCTCATATAACCACATTGCCACTGTCTTTAACCACATAACGACCACACAAACTACTCTCGCTAACCACACAGGAATGAATTCCAGTAGGCATAGCAGCCAAAACAAAAGATAACCCAAATTCCTGGATTTAAATGGGGTATCAATTGAAATGGTGCTCATAAACGTTTCTATTGTGACACCCTCGTGATGTAATTCCTTATCTTCCTCTTATCAAAGGTTCGGACGGTCCCGATAACCATTCTTTTGTCTGCTCGGGTGCGTGTGTCGCTGGAGTCACCCTGCAGCCGCCGAAGGATGAGAGCTCGTTCTCTCCCTCCGTCCAATTAAGTCTTAATTGACAGCCTTGATTTTCGTCCGTTGAACACATCGGAAGATCGCAGTTGCGTGACGGTCGCGCGAGAGAAAGGGTCCCTCGGAAGAACCGCGGCGAAAGGACAAGGGAAGTAACATGTCTCAACTGTCCGGCATCCTGCTTTTCTCGTTCGAAGTCGTCTTGTACGGCGTCTACTTGATCACCAGCGGTATGAGGAGCTGTCTGGTAAGGTTTGACGCCTAGAAAAAATGGTCGAAGGTCACGTAACCGCCGGTGGGGTTGCCGCGGGGATCGGCCGCTTTCTGGTAAGGTCTTGCTGGTTACGATCCGGAAGGAAAAAGGGATGAGTGGATTGTGGATGGCCGGATGTATGCGGTAAAGATTCCGATTCAAAGACGATGGTCGCTCGGACGCTCGTGGGCTTGCCACGAAGCTCAACGGCCGGTGGTTTACCGCTGTATCCGGTAAGGGTCTGCGTTTGCCATCAGGGTGCAAAAAGGAATAAGAGGAACGTGAATTTCTGGATGTATGCGGTAATGATTCCGGTACCACTTATCCGATTGTGGGCTTGCCACGAAGCACGGCAGTCGGTGGTTTATCGCGGTGTTAAGCTCTATATGATAAGGTTCTGCGGTTACAATTCCATCGTAAGGTCCCGGGTCACTAACCGCCGGTGGTTTTGCCACAGTGTAACGGTCGGTGGTTCGCCACGAGTTTCGTATTATTGTGAGAGGGCATCGCAGATACAGTAGAAAAAGAACCTAAGGGAATCGGGGGCTCTGGATCACCGAAGAATCCCCCGTACTCTGATGTGGCCTCTTGAGTTTAAAAATGTGGTGAAAATTCGAAAATGCCCTTGGACCATTGGACCGCTTAAGAGTGCAAGGGTTTAGAAGTTCGGGTGATGTGAGGTCGAACATGTTTCGGAAATGTCCGTTAGGTCTTAACTTCTAAAACCCGTCAGTTTGGTCAATCGATGGCCCTAACCTCCTTATAAGGGAGAGAAGGGCCCTTTAATCGAAGGCCCTTTCTAAGGTTTTGTCTAAAACTTATATTTTTTGTCTCCCGCAGGCTTTGGTCCCTATGCTGTTCGTGCAGAACATGTCGTCGCAGCCAAACGCCGCCGCATCCGCCATCCAGAGCGTGACCAAGAACTTACATCTTTACACGTGCCCGGAAGGCCCTTTGCTTACGGCCCATGAGAGTCGGCCCCTGGCGGTCATCTTCAGCTGGCTCATGGCCAAGAAGAAGCACGTGATGAAGTTCGGAGACTTCTACAAGCAGCAGGGCTTCGACGTGCTCACCGTGGATGTCACGCCTTTGCAACTGCTCTGGCCGGTCAAAGGTCAGTAGCGGACTTCGTGCCGTTGATCGAAGGGAGAGGTCCTAGAACAAGATGGCGACTAATTAAGATCAATTTCCAGGGTTCCCCCAGACCTAGAAAACCTGGAAAACCTGGAATAGTCAGGGAAGTTGGAAAGAACCTGGAAAAGTCAGGGGAAATGTAATATTGGGAGAAAAGTCAGGGAAATTTACTATAAAAATAGTCGAACTTTTAAACCAGTGAATTGTGCTGGACCAAAGTGCTGAACTTTGGACAGAATGAGGGAAAATTCGTTAGCCTTCAGAAGTTTTCTACTAGTGATGGGAATTTTCACATCTAGATGTTAAATTTCGGCCCTTTTTGAACGGGATTAAAAATCTGATTTCCTGTGGTAAAAATGCAAGTTTTCTTCAGTAAAAATAGAATAAAAATCCGATTTTCCTGCAGTAAAAAACTGATTTTTCTGTGGTAAAAACACAAATTTTCTTCTTCAAAATTGCAATTTTCGGGAATAAAAATCCGATTTTCCCGCAGTAAAAAACTGATTTTTCTGTGGTTAAAACACAAATTTTCAGCAACAAAATTGCATTTTTCGGAAATAAAAATCCGATTTTCCCGCAGTAAAAAACTGATTTTCCGGTGGTAAAAACACAAATTTTCTGCTGCTAAATTGCATTTTCCGGGAATAAAAATCCGATTTTCCCGCAGTAAAAAACTGATTTTTCTGTGGTAAAAATGCAAATTTTCTGCAGCAAAATTGCAATTTTAGGTATTAAAAATCAGATTATTTTTCTTGAAAAATCCACTTTTCGGAAGGAAAAATGCAATTTTTCTCCAGTAAAAATAAGTTTTCTGCAGTTTGAGCTGGTCAGGGAAAATTTTTTTAAAACCTGGAAAAGTCGGGGAAGTTGAATATTTTATTTGTGGGGGAACCCTGATTTCATCTGCATTTTTCTTAATTTCCGTCCGCTTCCAGGAAGAGTGCCATCTTGTTAATCTCGCGCGGCCTTCGAGGGTTTTGCGGCCCTTACCGTAATAATTCTCCTTCGTTCCAGGTTGTCAGGTGGTGGCCACGGATGTCCTCGAATTTCTGAACCGGCGGCAGGACTACGGCAACATCTTGGTGCACGGCTTCTCCATCGGCGGCTACGTCTACGGGGAGCTGCTCGTCAAGATGAAGGCGGATCCGGAGAAGTACGGACCGATTGCGGAACGCATCGTGGGGCAGGTGTTCGACAGCGCCGTCGACTACGACGGCATTCAGGTCGGGCTTCCGAGGGCCGTTACGAGCAACGTGGTTCTCAGGAAGTCCCTGGAGACCTACGTCAAGTGAGTTCTTTAAAATGTCCAAGGCTTAGGACTCAAACCCGAGTAGGTCCTAAAGAATCGGCCCAAAATCGTTTCCAATTTAATGTCCGCCTCCTTTTTTTTCCCCGCCATCTCAGATACCACATGAAGACTTTCCACGACAGCGCCACGCAGCACTACCTTCGTTCCTCCAACCACTTCCACAACAATTTGGTGAAGGCACCCGGCCTGTTTCTGTTCTCCCGCGACGACCCGGTGGGCACGCCGCAGGGCAACATGAGGGTCATCAAGCGCTGGGAGGAAATGGGCATAAAGGTTTATATCAAGTGTTGGGACAGTTCGCCGCACGTCAGCCACCTGCATTACCACCGCGAGGAATACCTGGAGGAACTCGCCGCCTTCTTGGAACGCATCGACTTGCTGCGGGTGCCCCTGGAGAAAACGTCCGTGGTTAAGAAAAAGGCTTCCAAGCTGTAAGAAGGTCCCGAGCGGTTCCCATCCAAAACCCGCCTTCCCAAACCGCACCCTTTCACGCACTAAACCGCAGGTAACGCACGCACGCGGAATTCGACGGCGGACGGATTTTGGAATGCCGCGCTAAGCGGTCAGTCGGATACCGCTTTTTTTAATCGTAAAGGCCCCAGGTTTTTATGCGGGTTACCGCAGGTTCGGAGACGAGATTTGTCGATGCTGGGATTGCCGCGGAGCAATGGGCTCTGTGCCGTGAAATATGTCTTGAAATTGTCACGGCACACTGAATTAATTGACTATAAATCTTGTTTTAGAACGGAGAAGTGTGGAGGAGAGCGCGGCATTCCTAAATCTGCCCTTTCGTATTTCCGCAAACGAAAACGGTTTCGAAAGCACAAAATTACGTTTTTGTTTCTTTCGAGCAGCGGATTCGCGATCGTTTTTTGAGCGGTTACGGATGCAAAATGTCTTAATGCGGGATTCGGCAGACTAACGTGTTTTCGATACGGCCCTCGACAACTAAAAATGTTTCGAACATGGTCTCTGAGACCCGAAATCTTTTCAAAATGGTCCTGAATTTCTAAAAAGGTTTGAAATTTGGCCTCCAGGACCATGAAAGTTTTTAATATAGCCTCCAACAGGGTTCCCCCAGACCTGGAAAACCTGGAATAGTCAGGAAAGTTGGAAAGACCTGAAAAAGTCAAAATGTAATATTTGAGAAAAAGGCAGGGAAATTTACTATAAAAATTGTTGAACTTTTAAAAGTTTAAATTAATGTGCTGGACTTTAAACAAAATGAGGGAAATAGTAAATTAGCCGTAATAGGTTTTCTACTAGTGAGGGTCATTTTTGCATCTGGATGTTCTATTTCGGCTTTTTTGGACGGGATTAAAAATCCGATTTCCTGTGGTAAAATGCAAGTTTTCTTCAGTAAAAATACAAATTTTCTAGAAAATTGCATTTTTCGGGAATAAAAATCCGATTTTCCTGCAGTAAAAAACTGATTTTTCTGCGGTAAAAATACAAATTTTCTGCTGCAAAATTGCATTTTTCGGAAATAAAAATCTGATTTTCCTGCAGTAAAAAACTGATTTTTCTTCAGTAAAAATACAAATTTCTGCAGAAAAATTGCATTTTTCAAGAATAAAAAACCGATTTTCCTGACGTAAAAACTGATTTTTTTGTGGTAAAAATTCAAATTTTCTGATGCAAAATTTCATTTTTCGGGAATTAAAATCCGCTTTTCCTGCAGTAAAAAACTGATTTTTCTGTGGTAAAAATGTAAATTTTCTGCAGCAAAATTGCATTTTTCGAGAATAAAAATCAGATTTTCGTGCAGTAAAAAACTGATTTTTCTGTGGTAAAAATACAAATTTTCTTCTGCAAAATTGCATTTTTCGGGAATAAAAAACTGATTTTTCAGTGGTAAAAATGAAATTTTTCTGCAGCAAAATTGTAATTTTCGTGAATAAAAATCTGATTATTTTTCTTGAAAAATTCACTTTTCGGTAGGAAAAATGTGATTTTTCTCCAGTAAAAATACAAGTTTTCTGCAGTTTGAGCTGGTCAGGGAAAAATTGTTAAAACCTGGAAAAGTCAGGGAAGTTGAATATTTTATTTATGGGGGAACCCTGTCCAAGGTCTATAAGTATTTACAATATGGCCTTAAACACCTAAAAACGTTTCCAAAATGGCATTCAAGACCTAAAACGTTTTCAAAAAGGCCCTAAATGTCTAAAAATGTTTGCAACATGGCCGCAGAGTCCCGTAAACGAGTCCGTGCCTAAAAACGATGGCGAATCCCTTTAACTGTCGAAGCACTAACTAACAAGGCATCAGCTTCGAAAAAGACTAACCCTAGTTTAATTAATTATTTTCTTTTTGGGAAAAACGAGCACGATCCATGAGCCGAGAACTCGTAAGTGTATATATAAAGTTAATACTCGTTGTAGAGCGTTTCGGGAACACGGTGGTCGTACCCGATCACGATCATGATCACTTTTATTTGTTTTATTTGAACAGCCATCGACGGATGTCCATTTTAAAAGAAAAAAACAATAAATGCAAAACTTAAATATTCACGGAGGCTCGGAGGAAGATTCTTTTAAGCGTTGCAAAATGTACGGAAACAACAAAATAAGTGGAAAAATCTCGGTTTCTTTAAATTGTAGGCCTAATGATGGTTTCGAAGACATAAATTTCGTGTTTTTAAACCTCGAGTAGCCCATTTCAAGTCTTCATTTTTGTTTCTAGCTTAAAAAAGCATGTTTTTATCCTTAAATTTCTTCTTTTTATCCTTTTTTGGCATTGTTGACCATTTAAGCCTTTTTTCAATTTGTAGCCTCAAATAGCCTCTTTTTATCTTAAATATCCGATTTCTAAATCCAAAACTTAATATTTAATTCTTGGTTAGCCTATTTTTAGCCTTAAATTTCTTCTTTTTTAGCATATTTCGTAATTATTTGTATTGTGTATGCCTTTTTCCTATACTTAAGCCTTTTTAAGCCTTTATCCTATTTCTCACCTCAAATAGCCTCTTTTTATCTTAAATATCCTATTTCTTAGTCCAAAACTTAATTTAATCCTTGGATAGCCTATTTTTAGCCTTTAATTTCTTTTTTTATCCTATTTCATAATTATTTCTTTTATTTATGCCTTTTTCCTACTAAAGCCTTTTTCAGCCTTTATCCTATTTCAAGTCTCAAATAGCCTCTTTTTATCTTAAATATCCTATTTCTTAATCCAAAACTTAATATTTAATCCTTGGATAGCCTATTTTTAGCCTTTAATTACTTTTTTTTATCCTATTTCATCATTATTTCTTTTATTTATGCCTTTTTCCTACTAAAGCCTTTTTCAGCCTTTATCCTATTTCAAGTCTCAAATAGCCT
>JAQGBW010003037.1:0-17510 GCA_034698625.1 Julus scanicus
GTCCATAGGTTTTGGTGATCGCGTTTTCAACTCAGCTTAAACTTATAAAAGACTTCCACTGCATCCCTGGTCTCACAAATACCTGCAACTGACAACTAGACACATTTATAAAATAAGAAATTTGAGGAATCTCACAATTTGCACCCATCATTTGATTAAACAAATAAATTGCCTCACAATTTTAGACAGTTAGACATTCTGTAACGGCAAAAGAACTTCAAGGAAGGTTTGGTTGAAAACTTATAAATGCTGCCAAGCTAAAGTAATAATTCGAGTTTCTAAAAGCTGGTACAGAGCCATCTACATGTATCATGAAAAATTGACGACAAACCCCCACGGCTGAATATTATAGCTTGCTGCAACGCGATGGTTAGGAGCTAATGGAAACTGTTATTGTAGGGAAAAAGCGATATAGGTGTAGTATGAAATAAAGTGGTTATAAAATGAAAATTGTCGAGGTCACCCAGAGTTCAAACCGTGCGTGCAGCGTGCGAAAACAAGCACGTGTTACAGTTTTCCTCTGAAATAAAAATAAAAGCCTGGAGAGAGAGAGAAAAAGGGGGGCCAAAAGAGCAGCAAAAGGGAATCGCGTGATACATGTAGTAGTAGCGAAAAATGGGGTCCACCCCCTTAGGAGCTAAGTACAGTAGCAAAACTAGCGCTTTTAATTTATTCTTTTATACATGTTATTGCACAAAAGAGAAATAAGAAACTGAAATTGCACGGCGGTCTTAGGTTCGCAAATAGCCTCCGCCAACGGAATTAAACGAAAATTGTAAACGCAGAAAGCAATGTAGTACCGCCCCATCAATTAAAACCGATTGAATTAATATTAAATGAAAAGGTTGACAGAGAGTAAAAACAGAAAATGCAGAGGAACCCATGGAATAAAGGAAACTAGCGCCACCTGGATCCTCTTTGTCGATAAAGTACAGATCTAAACCAGAAATTGAAAATTAAAAAAAATCAGGAAACTTAACGTGGATGTCAATAACACAGGATTAAGTTTCGATTCGATTTGTTTTTGACAAGTTAGATTTCTGCAATTATAGGCATAATTATTTCAATGTCATTTTCAATTTTTTTCCATGTCAGTTTGGTTATTGTATGAATATTTGACGTTTGTATGTAAATTCCAAACATATCCACTCACTAAATAATAAGAAAAAACACCGCATGGAAAATTCTTCAAAACATATTTCCGGTGATGTAATTAAAACGCAAGATGCACGAGGTATTTCGTATTGACATCGCTAACCTTTAACTTAATTGCCCTTAGAATTTTGTAGAATTATCATAAGAGTATTTTAAAGTCCTGTTCACAAAGAAGATGTGGTGACTCGATAGGTATCAGTGTTCCATATAAAGTTCAATATCCACATCTCACAACTAAAAAAAGTCTAAAATGACCAACAGCTACTAGACCAGTATTTTCAAACGCCAAAGCAATCTTGGTGAATTATTACAACTGCCACTAACGTGATCATTCATAAGCCACTGCTTCATTGACTTTTTATAAAGTCCAAAGTTTACACAAAGTTGTCTTTGACAAAGAGTCTCAAATTTGTTTTTGACCAATCAATCAGTAAAAAATCAATACTCAAAACATAACAGTATAGAGAAGGCTTGTGGGTATCCTCTAGTTTGTGAGTAGCTATTAACCATTCCTGTCACAAATTAAAAGTTATTCTTGTGGTGCACCCATTAAAGGGTTAAATAATGCATTTGCTTATTTAATATTGCATAAACGGAAAGAATCCAACGAATTCAATGTCGAATTCATCACCCTTTGTAAATGCGGATGTTTGGATCAACATCTAATTTCTGTTCAGATTAAGACCCTTACCGCAGTCAATAAAACAATAAGGATGGTAAGCCTATTGAATTTCCTGCTCATCCTCCCTCACTAACGAAATTTACTTTTGATTCTTTGTCAATTTCTGATTGAGTTGGATGCCTCTTGGTTAGATGTCTGCATAAGGGGATGTTTGGGGAGAAGTATCTTGGGAGGAATGCAAAAAGGATGCCGAGTATAAGAAATAAGAAGGGCTTCGGGGATCCACCACGAAATGGGCCTGGGAAACGCCAGAATGTGGGCAGATTGCGGATGTAATCGGGCAGAAAGTGTAAACGACTTTTTCAATAAATGTCGACAACAACCCATTTGCTAACCTTCTTTTTTTCCACGACGCTTCTTACAGGAGAGAAACTTTCTTACAAAAACGAAAACTTGTATCTTTCTTACCAACTTATTTCTTACAAAACCTATCCCTATCTACGAGTCAAGTTATTTAGAATGTGTTTTTGCGTTTGCACAGTCAAAAAATGATTTCAAGCTTTATGAAAACTTTGTTAGTTAAGCCCCACCATTATAAATGATGTCACTGTACCAATATTTTTGTAATTACTCATATTTACTCATAGTTATTACCTTGTATAAAATTATTGCTCTTGTTATGTCATTAGTAAATTGTGGCTAATTACTAACAACACATTGTGGTTATTTGTGTAATTTTTTTCATATGTATTGGAACAAAAACGCAGATAGTAATAATTATTTCCACAAAGGTGTACAACTTATCAAAATTGAGTGAGTACATACTTTTTTCTTGAAACCTACGGCAGCAAAAATAAATAAAAGATAAATTTTCTTAGTGGTTGAAAAAACCTATTAATAATTTCCAGCTAATACAACAAGAAAAATTAATTTACGAATGCCTTTAAATGATGCTTTTCATAATTTATACAGGGTCACCTAACACGTGGCGTTTACATAATTTAAACCAAAGTTACATGGTTCTTCAAATTCTTCTTAATTAAATAGTTAATTTGAAATTTAAATAAAAATAGCCACAGCTATAATACTCCACATAGTGTCAAAATGAATGACCCCAAACCCCTCCCAATGGTCACAAAAGATATGAACGACCTTAAATGTTTAGAAAAAGTGGAGAAAAAAATGAGAAGGAGGAGAACAAGAAGAAATAAAATGTAAATATTTAATCTCTTTCTTACATTTTTTCCCAATTTCTGCATGAATTGTTTTGAAAAAAACATCATCGTACTCTCAAATATGTATAGACAATTATTAAAAGGTCTGCATAACATCGCATTTCCTTAATTGAAATTGTGTGCTCAAATCTTATGTTTTTTGTTAAGGATTCAGAATAGATATCTCATATAAGCTACAGTACACCAATTTCGATGCCTGCAAATTTGGTGTGGAAAATGAACTCACTTTGTTTGATGTTGCATCCTCCGTTTTGAATTGACCTTTGACCCTGCTCTCTGGTTAACATTACGCATCTCATATTCTGTAATGAAAACAAGAGAGCAATGTCTTAGAAAAGGCTTATAAAGCAAGCTGAGGAAATTTTGGCATGCCAGGAAAAATGAGAACAAGAAAAGATAAAGGAGGACAAGACACAAAGGGGAAGAAATTAAGGTTGGAGAAAAGCCCTAACTAAAGAAGGTCTTTTTTGAAGTTCCAATTTTAGCCCCACCACCACCCTTGTCAAAATCGCGAGAATAGTAGAATTAAACTATTAATTTTGCCTAGCATTTTCCGATTCGTATAGTTTTATTTAGTTGGTAATATATACGTACGGTATTTCCCTAAGGAGGGAAAGGGTGTCTCCCAAATCTTGTGCTGAAAAGTTAAATTTCACTAGAAGAACACAAATTTGAATAAATGCGCACACATATACACTATAAATGAAAACATCTTAAAAATGTCCACATAACAAGACAAATTGATAATCTTTGAAAATGTAAGTTCAATCAAAATATATTTTTTTGGTCTCATCATCAAATTATTAAAAACACTTCTGAATACATAGATCTTATCTTAACATTTCGCCTCATACAGTGGACATATTAATTAAAGATACTTTGATTTGCAATGTTCACACAACAACAAGTGTAGAAGACAATACAACAAATAAAACTAGAATGAATTTGCAAATATATAGCCGATGCTTTATCA
The DNA here is from genome assembly GCA_034698625.1 of Julus scanicus. NCBI lineage: Eukaryota > Metazoa > Arthropoda > Diplopoda > Julida > Julidae > Julus > Julus scanicus. The sequence continues at coordinate 3,986 of JAQGBW010003037.1, forward strand.
TATTATTAAATTTTAAAGTATAGGCTTTAAACAAAATAAGCGCTAAGGCCTGTGTTAATAATGATAACAGTTATTTAAAAATATTGCAACATAAAAAATAACTAACAAAATTTAAAATTTAAGGTGTGACAAATGAAGAATTTGTATGACGAAAAAGTTTAAGATTCTGTAGCCAGCAATTTAATCACACATGCAATAGTGTTTCAGCTGGTTATGTGTAATTAGCAATGTTACAGAGTGATATTACTTTAAATCGGCTGTATTGATAATTTTTGTCAAATCATGTCATTCATCTAAAATTCGACGAATGATCTAAATTGTGCTCGGACCGATGAACACAGTCTAAGGACTAAGAATTTCAAGGGAACATGGTCATGCAGAGTTCCTGGTAAAATGTGTTGGTATGTATAATTGAATATGGTAATGCCATGAACATACGCTGGCAAATCGAGCATCCGTAATGGAAGTTCAACACGCAAATTCGAGTTAATCAATAGCAATTTGTTGTCATTCGTCATAATGATTGATTAAACTGAAGGCGTCTGGACCGGCATTTACACCTCTGTAGAGGCACGGCACTAATCACAACACTGGTAAATCTAAAATTCACACCGAATAAACTTTTTTTAAATTGACCATTTACAGTTCTAAAGTCGAAATATAAACGACAGAAGATGATAAAAGTTGCTCAACAGATGGCCAGCTGCAACGTTCTCAGTGTTATTAACGATTAACAATGTGTGTATTAAAGATAACGACATGTTTATAGTTGACACCATCGCGAATGCTATAAATCCATTTTTTTTTAAATGGCACGACGCTTAAATTTCATGAAAACCTATAGAAATTTGTCAAACTTAACCAGCATTTATTTTTCTATTTTGAAGCAGTTTACAAGTTGAGATAAAAAACTAAATTATTGATTTCAAATTTAAAGGTAGAAATGATTTAGTTGACTCTAAAAACTTCAGAGAAGTTTGTATTTAGTTTAAAACAGTTCATTGTAATTCGAACATTAGTAGGTACAGTAACCATATTTAACTTATCTAAATATGGGTAAAACCTGTAGCCAAGAAACGTAAAATCCCAAAGATTTTCATCACTATTTGACGCGCAAATTTGAAGGTACACATCCGTGAGTAATAGGCTTATAATCCACCCAAAACTACGAGATGGAAAAAAATAGGAAGCAGTACAACGCAGCGTCAAGTCATATCTCCTGCTTCTATATATATATATATATAAAAAGAAATTTGGCTGAGGCCAGAAGGGGCCTTTTAAAAGAGGGGAAGAAAATGTTGAAGCGAAATGAAGCAGCGAGATAATGAAAAAGTGAGAGTTGGTGAGTCTCAGCTGGAATATAAAGGTCCTCGAAAAATAGTGATTAATTTCCATCTAAAAACCCAACCTCCCCCCTCAGCCTTTACTCACCCAAAAGCTCAGCAAAATACAGCTATGTGAATACTGCCACATATTCAATAAAATGTCGAATTGCTCACCTTCTTATTACTTTGCCGAGTAGTGCATTTCATTGATAGCTAATTTGTCGCTATTGTCTCAATTAGTTTGCTCGGCGAACATTTATCAAGGCTTGTTTTTGAGGTGGAGAAAGTAGGGAGAACCTGACAAGTGACTATTTTATTAATTGCTCTCAGTTACAATTACTAATATTGATAGAGGGAGCTAAAGATGATGAAGAAAAATGTGTGTATATGAAAGTGGAATTAAGAAGCCGAAAAAAATGCACTAAGTATAGGGTATACCGGCAAGCAACTAGAAAAAGTCCCTACAATAATAAGCAAGAGCCCTCGACAAAAGCGCCCCCCAGAAAATACATGGAGAATGAAACCTCCATTCGTAGGCATCTTCACAAATAATGTTTTCTCAAACTAGACAATTAATGAAAACCATGTGATCACGGGTAGGGGATATTACAAGTAGAATCCATCTGCAGTAGCCAAACTTGAGGCCAATGGGTTCGATTTAGCACCCCCCAGGTGGCGTTTAATTTTCAACACGGCCGCAAAAATTTTGGAATGATTTTAGAATTATTAGCCGCATTTGAGGTAGAAGGGTGCGGCCATTTTGAAAAAAGCAATGCTAAAGGCTCATACGCCACCAGAGGGCTGCTCATATCTGAATACATTCAGCTTATATTTTTGATTAAATCCATTGTAGTGAGTTAGATTCTTAAAACCAATTAAATTCTAGGACATTTAGCAAATAATATATAAGGACTGGTTGAGTTTATACACAAGGAGCTTTGATTGGGAAGAAATTTCAATTATTATCTCGAATGTCAGCAGCTTCTTGATAAGCGATTTAGCAGCAATTGCTTTTAAAGATTCCATTGTTCCATTCCTATTAGGGTTTTATCAACAAATTTTTAATAACAGATTAAATATTACGAGCTTGATGTAACCACGTTTTACGAAAACATCCCACATCTAAGTTTCAGTGATTTACTGAGAGCGCATGCGCAGCTCATCTTTTTTTCTCTTTTAGTGCCCATCATAGGAAGGTTAAACCGCGTATCCATGTTGGTGACACTCAAATGCAAAAGTCATAAAAAGCGGAGAAGTAGAAGCGAAAAGAGGCATGGTTTTGTCATCATCATTTTTCTTATACTTTTTTTTTTCTATTCCATTTTTTTGTACTTGCCTTCTCCGACATTAGTACGGATGCCTTTATAGGACCAAATCCAACGCTATTCATATCGTAATGGGAGCAGTCCTACTCCCCAACAAAACAAGAGCTCGGGAAGACTGAGGGAAAAAAAGCACAAAAATTGATAAATGTAGTCGAAGAAATGAAAGTAGAAATTTTGCTAAGCAAGAAAACTAAATGTTCGTTTGATGAGCTATAATTGCAATTCAGACCCTGTAATTTCGCCATGTCTGGTGACAACTGCTCAGAAATTAGGGCGTAGTTTTTGGTAAGATTTTGTGCGCTCAATAGAAGAAAAAAAACTAATAAGGGTAGCGGTTCTTTAAGCCTAAAAGAGTTATTAAAAGTTCAATTATGATTAGCATTAACGCTACAGCAACCAGAATAAATATGATTCGTGGGGTATAAAAAAGATTTAAAAATAAAAAAAACACATTCGCGCAGTTTAATATTTGATTTCATCATGCTGACTTAAGTCTCACAAAAAACCAAGAAAAAACTTGAGTCGAATGCGTTGAATTTAGGTAGTCAGTACACAGCCTAGGACTGTAATTAGGCAGCACGCAAAGGTCGTAAAAATTAAGTGTGCAAATTCATTTGCTTATGGACTATAATTAAAGCAATGCTGCATGCAATTAAAACAACGTTTAATTAATTTTTCTCGTGTTACAATTTTATGTTACAAATGGCACATAAAAAGGGGACGAAATTAAAGGACAAAAAACAAAGATGGGTAGTCATTTCAACTGGAAGTCTTGAGGTAATGTGTTCACTGGAAATTTAACTTTTAACGTTTAATTTTAAAACTAGCTTTTATCCTCTGTTGATAAGACATACTAAAAACTGTTATTAAATCACAATGGCATATGACAAATCTGATGAATTTCTGCGTCGATGGCATCGTTTTAAAAAAACAAGTATTGCTAAATGGAAAATTCACCACATTCCGTAGACACCATCATTAACGATGATTCCAAAATAATCTCCCGGTATCAAATGAAGCGTAGAAGTCGACATTAATTTTAATTATCAATTTTATGGAAAAGGATTGATTAAAAGTCTAAGAATTAAAAACCTTTCAATAAGTCTCCCCTATCATTAAGCTTCTTACCATTGCACTTAAACTTGCAGTGATTGCCTATATGTAGGGGCAACTATTTTTTTAAACTTAAATTTTTTTTTCTATTTATCGTTGCTAATAACATGCTTTAGTTCCCCGTTATTAAATTAGTTTAATTAGAAGTTTCAATTGATTTTTATTTGCAATTTAATTTTAAACCTTTCAAGAAATTTTTCCCCGATATTAAGCATCTTAACATTGCGTGGAAGTATGCAGTGCTTGCCCATGTTTAAGGGCAGTTATTTTTTAAACTTTTTCTTCTTAACGTTAATAATAATATTTCTCATTGTTCGCGTTTCTTTCGAATTTTATATCTGATTTTAAATACTGGTCCATGTTTTCATAATGCATTAACGGGCGAAAAATTACCCCAAAAAATCAACAACTGTTCGAAGTTAACGACACGTGCCAAGTACATTGTTGACGATGGATAGACAAAATATTTTTATAGCCGCCAGTGGTTTCTCCATGCGCACAAGTACATGCAAGTGAAATAATGTACACTATAACAATTTTTTTATGAAAACACTATAAATATAAAAAAGTTAGAGATAAGCGAACAAATAACGAAGTATTGTCAACGATCAGCAGCAGAAAAAGTTAAAACACTGCAAGAAGAGTCTAAGAAAAACAAAAAAAAGACGAAAAGATAAACATCTATCTATACAACGAAGGATTTCAATTGGTCACAGCATTAGTCAGAAGCGCTGTTGCTATAGAGACTAGTAGGAAAACTACGAAGAATGTGTGTAATATTTTAGAGACGATTTGTACACAAAACTAGCAAAAAGTATATGTTAGAATATCTTGCAAAAACAATGCATTAAGCAGGATGTTCACAATGGAGAAATTAAAAAACAAACAAAATGAATAGGCCGAATGATAGAACTTCATACTGAATGCATCATCACGAACAACTTAACAGCGATATTTCTAAAGGAATTTTAACTATGTGGTTTCTCGTGAAGTGTATTGCGTTGTGTACAACGTATTATGTAAATTAAGTGAATAATTCTGACAAAAAGTTATGACTGAATACAAAATAAGCGTTTATCTTAGAAATAAATCAGATTTGTAAATAATCAGTGAGAAATAATCAGCTTATTTTGAGTGAAAGACTCACTCAAAAAGTTTAATATGTATTTTTTAGTTCTACCAACTAAAGCACCTTTAAGGTCAATGAAATCGATAATTTGCATAATCTAACGCTGCTGTTGTACTAGGCAGTTAGTTCATCAACTTCTTTGGGTATTATGCGTTTTATTACGTATAAAATTCATCGACTTGTTCGTGGATTGAATGTTTTAGCAGAAAATTTATCGGTCTGTTTAGGCATAACGTATTCCCACATCCTAACGAATAATTCAATAGGGACTAAAAGCAATGTACAATATGTACAATGGTAAAATGAACGAAACAACGGGATTGTTTTTTGTCATTGAGGTCAACATGTTTAAAAACTAAAAACAAGAAAAACAAAGTGCGTAGAAAAGTCATTTTGCGGAGAAAACAGCTTTACGAATTAAATTAAATTAAAACCATTCTCTGATTAAAGAGTAACGAGTTGGGAGCGAGTGGAGTACAAGGTTTTCAGAGAGTACGCCATTAAAGGGCGTCCCATAAAATCTCGCTTAAACTTGGGGCATCTAGAACGAGGAAAGTGGAGAGAATTTTTTTGGCCCCATTTCAGTTTTAATCAAATTGAAATGGCATCGGAGTGCTGTTGGGTTCATTCCTCCATTCAGCAACTCCACCTACAATTCTGCAAACAACTAGCCCTAATGGGCGAGAAACTGATTGATCTTTTAGTGTTTAAATGACAGGACGTTTAGCAAAAAGCCCCCCCTTGTTTGGCTTAAACCGCTCGTTGGAAGACGTTAAGCTGAAGCGTCGTGACAAACGCATTGACAAGATGCGCGCTCTTTAATTACACACATACACACACGACATGGCGAACGAAGACGAGGGGATGAAAAAAAAATAAGAGGGGAAAAACGCCTAAGAGGGGTTTAAAAAACAGACGAAGAGGAGGGGGGAGAAATGGCGCTGAAAAACAAAGGAAAAGTGCATCCACACATCAAACCCGAAACGGTGAGGATTTTCCATTCTCGGCAATTGTGCATTACAACAAACAAAATGGATGACGGGGAAGAAAATCCACCACTTTTTCAGACAAGTGACGAAGGGTATTAGCTCTAACGAACGCAGCAACCACTCCGTATTAAGCAGTAATTGGAGGGGATAAGCGACAGGAGAAACTAGGGATAAAGCTACAGGAGGGCAAGTCCGAGGAACCGTTTGCAAGTCAAAAATCAATCAAAAGTAACCGAAAGTCCCACCAAAAAATACAAAAAGAATATTACATTATGTATAGTGTGGTTGAACCGCCTTTAAAAGCTGGAATGTCATAGGTACAGAATGGCATTCCAGCCTCTTAAAGCTCGATCAATCGAGGTAGTTGAACAGTTTACATTCTAGCTGGCAATCCAATAGCCTTAAGATGTTGTAAGGATTCAATCAACATACTAGATGATTGAACAGCTTTAGGAGGCTGGACTGCCATAGGTAATACATGTAATTCCAGCCTTTAAAGGCTGTTTAGCTATTTTCGGGAAGGTATACCTACAAGTTAAATGCAAACAGTTAAACAGATCTACTAAAAACCCATCAGATCTTACAACAAGACAAACTAAATTCTGAATAACGTAAACCTATAGTGTTATGTCCAAAATGGTATGCCATACTCGTAGGTGTAATTTTGCTTTTATCCTCTAGTATTTCATTCCATCCCCCCTTTTCCTTCTTTCGTCTCTCTCTGAACCACGTGTTAAGTGTGGAGGTCTACTAGCGTAGATGCATTAAACAATCAGCCTTCCTAGCACCTAAAATTGATTGTTTGGAAATACGGGAAAGTGTAGCGCACCACTTAACTCATCAATTATAAATCTGACTAACGGAGACACTGGCCAAATGCGTTGCGAAGTGAATACACTGCCCTGGGAGGCTAGGGATAAAAAGGGATGGGGAAATGGTAACCAAAATGGGAGATTGGGAATAAATGGAATAAATACACGCTTAAAAATTATTTTAAAAAACTCGTATAAATTTCAGTGGCATAAACAGAAATAATTGAACACTGAATAAATAATCCCTGCTTTATAAATTATTCAATGTTAATGCACACTATGAAAGTGCAATTCCATATTTATTATCAACGTTTGACGTTATTTTATACCAAATCATGCTTAACGGTTAGTAATGGTCTTTTAATCTCAGAAATGATTAAATTTTATTTAAAATACGTGTAATAACGCTCCGAGCTAATTAAACACTTTGAGAGGAAGAACAAAATTCTAAATAAGTAAAAAATTCTAATTAATTAAAACTGAGATTGGATGCAAAATAAATCCCATGTTAAAAAAAAAATACCAAACAGTCAAGTATCTTTGTTTCGTGTTATTACTTGCTGTTTCTATAAGTACAAGAGCGTAGATGTATAGTACAAAGTAATCCATACTTTGTGTTTGATGAATGTTAGAGTGACCTAAATTCATTACATCAGCGTATTTATCAGCACTAATTAACAACAAATCAACAACAACAATATGTCCCATTTGCCTATAACTCTCCATATTTGGTTATTTTTCCATTCAAATTAAACTGTTTCTGTGTAACATTCCATAGAGTTGAAAAACAAGCATTAGATGGCGCTACAGTTCACAAACTTGAAAGTTGGGACACAAGTATACAGAAATTTATGAGCAAATGGCAATCACCATAATTACAAATTTACGCTATAATTACATATTTTCTGGCGGAAGCATCAATCTCTTTTCTCACCTACATGAAATTCTCCATGAAAATGTGACATTATATACAATGGACCACTATATAAAGGCCCCAAACGTGTTTATGTATCAAACATGGAAACTTCCCTGGCTACTAAAAGTCCCCACTCTCCTCACCTGCCCATTATCCCCCATCATATACTCTCCCACATATTTTTCTCCCATCCGCATCACCTCCCTTCAATTTGCTCTCGTTTCCTGTTTCACTATTGTAAGCGTACGATCAACAAACAAAATGGCTAATTGTTAGTCTTGCATTTTCACAACGGTTTGTGAGGAGGGAGTAAATAGGTACGGAAAGAGGAAACGTCACGCGAGGTACAGTAGTTTTGGATTTTTTTCTTCTCTGGAAACACGCAACTGGATTCTTTTTTCGTGTTCAAGAATTACTGTGCTTTATGAGCGACCCTATTTGAAAAGCGTGTCATTAGGCAACAATCCTATGCTGCGGTTATGGTCAATTGGAATTCACCGTTGTAAAATGTAACAAAAAACTAAGGAAACAAAACTATGCAGAGATAACTAACGCAAAATTTGTAGGAGGGTAAATATTTTACCTTCTCTAACACTAAATTTGAATAAAAAAAGTACAAATCTTAATCTGAGAGCATATTATTTGATTGAAAACCTTATTTTTTGTATTTCATTGAATTAAGAAAATTTGAGAAACCCTGTCCTTTAATTGCACATGGTGCCATGGCAGTTTTGGCTCTTTATTCAGTGTGCCGCGAGAATTTTAGAGATATTTTGGGGGCCATGAGTGGAAAAAAAGATGCTAAATAATAGATCCACGACCACGAGTAGTTCTCACAAAAAGTGTCCATTGTTGGGCCATAAATGGCGGACAGTCTACATGACAACGCGTTCAGCGCCTTCCTTATCCTGAAAGCACATTAATTTTCCAAACTTTTTGATAAAGGCTCTTGCTCCTGCAGTCCCATAATGAGCTTTCGCGTAGTTATCTTAATTTCCTCATCAAGTTGAGGAATTTAGATTTTATCCACGAGTTCCTAGAAGAGAACCCAATTATCGGTAGAGGGCGACATCACCCTGACCCCATCCCCCCCCCCCCTTTCTCCTCGTCTCCCAAGGTCTCGGGAACTCATTGCAAAGATATATCGCCAGTAAAGGGTTAAAAGAAAGAAATGGTCAACCGATTCGGGAGCCATTGGCTTAACAGTTTCTCCAATTAGATATTTCGTTCTCGATTTTACAAAAACAACAACAACGACGACGACAAGGGAGGAAATCGGCGAGTCAACAATGGCGCTCCAGCCAATGACTCATGACTGCATGCGTCTCGCGCTTTATTATTATCTGGGGTTCACAATGCAACTTAGCCCCACCCTTAGTGCGGGGTTCATTGAAAGGCCCCGAGTTAAACAATGGTGATAAGACAAAGGGTAAGCGCTGCAGCAGATGGATCGAGTCCCACGTTGTTTTGCTACTCAAAAGGTTTAAACCTGATTGCGTTTTGTCTTTGCTCCTTTTAACTTTTTTTTTTGTCGGGAAAACACTGGAAAAGCCCCTGAATTTACAGGTCCAAACAATACGCGAATGCTTAGTACTCCTACTGAGTGACCCCCACTAGAAACATCACCTTGTTCTAGTCCTTTTAACAGAAAATACCGACGAAATTCTAAGAACAAAGACTTCTTTTCACTATATTATACATGGCAGAAGAATTATCGAGGTAAAAAAATTCATTTGCCATGTTTTACATAAAATAAGATGATGTTACAAAGTTTAAAACATGAAATACATTTTTGATAAAAATATGTGGGGCAAACATGGTTAGTAAAACATTTTTTTTTAAAATATTCTTTTTACAAAATAGAACAATTAATAAACTTTATATAAAAAGTACATACATGAACTTAAAAAAAAAAACTGCTGCCCAACGCGGATGAAAAAAAACACATATGACTCATACATGTTCGCATACATGTCTTTGCATGTCTATACATGTATACATGGCAATTTGTATTCATGTACATGGTCGTACAGAGGTCATATATGGTGAAAACGTTGCCATAAATGTATACCATTGCAGTTCCAATTTGGTCTATCAATGGAAAACTAATGTTCATGAATGTATACCTGGCCCATTATTGACTAAATATGGCCAATGAAGGACTATGTATGACACAAATTTGGCCCATCAAGAGCCAAATATCTCCAATATATATGCTCACAACTTTTCCACCCAATGAAATTTATTTACATGAATATTTTGCTGAAAAATGTTGTATTATGAAAATGACGTTGGAATGTTTATCTTAGTAGATGTATGTGTTCTGTAGCTATTTGATTTTTGCCTTATGCAAAATCCGAAATAGCTGAAATTTTGAAATAACAATTATTTTCATTGTTATTTTAAGTAGTGATTGAGAGGTTTGGATTTCACTTGAGTCACTCATTCAAAATGAAAATGTTTGCCTCGAAGCCCTTTATCTGTATATCATGATATCAGCTTGCTTTGTCGACAAATCTTAAAAAATTAATAAACAAAATTCTTTATCTACGAATGCACCTTGAAGAGTTTTTACGAGCTGTATACACGCGGCTCGTATCCTTATTATTTATACCAAAACCACAAAATGTAAATATTCCCCAAATTTATCGAAGAGGGCGTTGTTGATGGAACGAGAAACCATTGATGGTCATGATGAGAATTTCTTTTTCTACAAAAATCCCTGCCATGCATCTTTAGTTGTGGCCTATAATATTGTTCGATTGTGTTTTATTCGTCACATTTTAAATAAGACCAAATTCGCGAGATGGGTAAGTTTACTTTCGACGTGATCTAAAATGTGTTAAATGGCTCAGAAGAAAAATATAAAAAAAATTGAAAAGCAGATAAACAACGCCATAATGGATTTCGAAGCTAGGATAAAATGAGACCCGTAGAAAGTTCAAAATGCTACCGAAGCAATAGATTTGACGAAAATGCTACGTCGCTAATGATTGGAAGGGGTTCAGCAAATGCGTGCGAACCTACACGCTAGGGGGCCAACCCACATAAATGCAGTCCATTTGCGACACAAATTTGGCACGCAACCAGACACGAACGTGTCACCAAATAACCCCAGAACACTCCTACTCACCCCCGTACCACTGCAAACCCATGCCACAATGCGAATTATTATATTCATCATTGTGATTATCATTTATGAAAACCCTTCATCAGCCAACATTACCCTACACAATTTATTCCTCCTGCACTTCCAACAGCGAGCAAAAAAAAATTATTCACCAAAAAAAAAGCCACATTTTAAGATTCTTATAAATTTGTAATCGAACAGGTCAAAAAGAACAAAAAAACTGTCGCGAATTGGTCGTTTTGATTAACGTTTAATTGAGAAACTTTCCATCATAACCAAGACTACCTTTCACAGACCAGCAATTAAGTAACAAAGAAAAGAAAAAATCTCATCAATGACAGTAATAATCTATGTGCATCGAATAAGTCGAAAGGAATTATTACTAACTATACCTCCGGCAGCTAAAAAGGCACAATGACATTTTTCGCGAACTGGTATTTCGAGAGCACATGTAAAAAATACTGAAAATTTGTGCAGTGTAGACCGAATTTTGCTAATTTTCAGAATTATGTGCCTATATATATATATTCAAATTACTAGATATTACTTGGAATACGTAGGCGAGTAAGCAATAGGTTTGATGGTGGAGAAATGGAATAATGTGGAGCCTTTGATAGATACAAATGTGAAGTGCTCTTTAATAATTATTGCTAATAAGGACAACTTGAGAGCTAGCTTACTAATTGGTAATGCAAGCCCCTCGCATACAATTTCAAACATAGCGGACTGAAAAATGTAGTCAAGTGATCGATAGTGCAAAATATTACCTTTCTATATGACACTCAATTCGCTGCGAATCAAATGAAAACGACTTACCTAAAAAAGAGAAAGAAAAAATACAAAAGATTAAATTTTTATCCAGATAATATAGAAATATTACATTGAGTTTTAAACAAATATTTTGACAGGATACTAAAGTAAGTAGTACAGTGAATTAGTTATTATGCAATTCGGAGATTTAAGTTTAAGAGAAATGTTCACATTTCTCCATATTTATAAGAAAAGTAAATAATTAATTCCTTCTAAGAAAGAAATGTCTGAGAATTAAGCCATTACTAATTAGAAAATTAACACACGTATAATCAAAAATATACAAAAAGTATATCACAAGTTCGAAAACTACACTATATCATTTTTATTTTCTTTGATATTCTTGCCTCTTAAATAAGGACGAATTATTACAAGATAGTTATCTTTAAAGTGCCCATTTAGGCACAAAACATGAGATATTTCCTCATGCAGTGTTTTAAAACCAAATCAATACACGGACTTGAGATACAAGACATCAATACACAAGCAATGCATTCTTGAGATACAAGACACAGTATTCTCATGTGGGAGAAGGGTTAAAAAAATTCATTAAAAATGGAGTACTTGGAGAAGTTCGGTATTATTTTCTTTATGGCCGTCTTAGTTTGTAAAATTAGTTCAAAGTCGTAATTCCACAACGATAATGCATGAAACGGCAGTTGAGGGAGTTTAGCAATTGTAATCTCCTCGTGTTTCTATCTGCAAATTTCATCTCCGGACAAGTTAAAATAAATCAGGAGACATTCGGACACGTTTTAATTCCTAGGGAGCATTTCCTCGAAAACCTATTTTGCGTGTTAAGGCCTTTGAAGCGTCCAAGGCGGAGACATCGGGCGACCCAAATTTGAATTATTAAGAAGCGAGAGTTGACGAAGACTCGTAAAGATAGTCTTTTTATTCGCCATTAGTAGCCTTTCCCAGCGGTAATAATAAAGGGCCATCGTTGCAAAACGAGTCTCGCTTGCGGTTCCCACAGATGAAATGATAATTTCGGTCGGGACAAACTCTGATTATTATTTCCCCCTGAAGAGAGTCGAGCAGAAGATCAACTGGGAACGATAGGCGCCAAATTGTCAATAATGACCATCGAGTCGGATGTTAAATAGAGAAATGATTGGCGCAATGAACGGCGGGATAACGAGGGGTTGGAGGGAATGAAGGGGTTAAAACCCTTTTGGTGGACGCTCGTGGCAAACAACTGGGAATCCGCCAGGGGGCGTTGGGAGAGAAATGGAAAGAGAAGACGGAAGTTGAACCTTGGTCTATTACCTCTAGATAGAAGTATGAAATGGGGAGAAAGGGTAAATTCGCAGATATGGGGGAGGGGAAGGGGCATTAAAGAACGCTCCAACGCTAGAGTGTTGTATTTCTTATCGAGATTATTACGAAGAATCAAATTGGGCGACGTATAGAATTTTCAGTTTCAAGATTTCCTTTGACCACCCGATTCCGAATCCCTTATTCTACCCCATTCCATTCAAAGGTCCCTCCACATAACATACAGAATATAACAGCTTTAATACCTCCAAATCCGATTTTTACTAGTGAAAACTGTAAGAAAACGTGTTTTCGATACTATTTTCGGAGTTATTTTCAGTTGCATCAATAGAATTAATATCCATTGAAGACATCTGCATTTTAAATCAAATAATATGCAGTTCATGTATGGTGTCCCTGAAAATGCAGTAGTGATCATGGCATACACCGCCAATTAGCATTTTCCTACTGAAAAATTGATAACAAAATGTGATTTTGATAACTATACATAGGACTAATATCCACTGAAGACAAAGGCAGGGACATTCCACTCACTGATGCAATGCAGAATATTTCTGCTTTGTATATCACATGAGGTGACCATGAAATGGCATTCTCTAAAGCAGTGGTCGGAGAAACTTTTTATCCATTGCCCCAAAATATTTTTGCGTAAGTCGATATTACTCCCCCCCCCCCCCTTCCCAATTCTGAAAAGAAAA
>JAQGBW010003038.1:0-17510 GCA_034698625.1 Julus scanicus
TTTGTCCATTTGCCGTACACTGTAAACATGTTCTATAATGCGATTAATTTAAAGGCTTAAATTGTTTGTATGGCTAAATGTTTCTTCAGTGTAAATAAAAATTTACGTATACCATCACACACTTATGTGGAATTCGCTTAATTGAGGCAGCCGCTTAATTTTGCCAAATTGCCTAAGTCCCGATGTGTCCCAATTAAGCGGAATCGTATTGAAAAACTTTTTGACACTGTTCAAAAACATCTGGGGCTGAATTACCCTAGCAGTCGTTTTCTATGGAGTCTTGCAATTTCAACTAAATTAATTCAACAAAAAAAAAAAGATTCCGCTAAAGTTTTACAACTAAAAAAAATTTTAGCTAGGTAGCAGTTTTAACAACTATGAAATGTTCAACAGATTTTCAACTAGGTTTATTAAACTAAACATCAAACAGGTGGTTTTTATTCTTCTGAGTTTGGTTAAGTTAGGTTAGTTAACATTTTTTATTGTAAATATAAATTTATAAAAATTTAGGTGTAAATTATTAGTTGAACCAAATTTAGGTAAAATTTTGGAGTCATGCAATTTCAACTAAATTTCTTCAACACAAAAAAACATTCCACCAAAGTTTTACAACTAAAAAAATTTTAACTAAATATTACCTAAATATTCTGAAAATTTCAAACTTTGAAAACTTTGTAGATTTTGGCCAAATATTCTGTCAATTTCAGTCAAATATTCTGTCAATTTTGGCCAAATATTCTGTCAATTTCAGTCAAATACTCTGTAAATTTTGGCTAAATATTGTATCATTCAAATATTCTGTAAATTTTGCCCAAATATTCTGAAAATTTTCAGTCAAATACTCTGCCTATGTTTTTGCTCCCATAATTTTTTTTTAAATGTTCATAGTAATTACTAAATAATCGTCAAAGTGTAATAATACTCAAATTTAAAGATGGTTACAGTAAAGAATACCCACTTATTCTTATCACAAGCCCCACATTGCCTAAACCGTCATAGATGGCGCTGTAACTTATTTTAAACAAATTGTCAATAATTTCCCTACGACGGGCGTGAAATATTGGTGCAATTATCAGATTAATAGTCGATATTATTTAAATTTATTGATTTTTCCAATCGCGTTCAGGAATAAAAAAACTAAGTACATGTACTTAAATTGTGGAAACATAAAAGTACTTCTAACATGGGACGTCGTTAACTATTTAAACCTGCAATTCACCCAAAATACGAACATTAAGGAACCGACTTAGGCTTAATCACGGCTCCTACTTGACGTGGATTTCGTAATAAGCCGTAATTAATTTTTGTATTAAATAATTTAGGAGCCATTTTATGTTTCCCAACCATTTATCGGCATGGATCAGGTGGCACTCACCATTTTATAGCCATTTCTGATGGGCAATCTTAGCAGGCAACTGCTCTTCTGTTCCATCGATCAGAAACCAGAGGTCAGGGGTCATCCATAAATAACAAACACTAAACTAGAATTTTGGGACTTTTTTTAGTTAAAACTAAATTAAAATAGTACAATTGCACTTGGATGGACATGCATGATGTTTATTATAGTACATACGAGATTCGGTTAAAAAGTCTTGCATATTAGTTTATTATTCAAAAACCAGATGTCGTACAAAAAAACTGAAATAGCCATTTTAAAGAGCAGGAAATTTGGTTTTAGGTCACTCCATGGCGTCACAATTCATGTAGAATTTCGAACAAACTATCAAAAACAAAATGGCGCCTCACTCGAAAGCGTTCACGCTAGAGGAACAACGAAGTGTTATTCGTTTTTCAGTGTTTGAAAGGCATGAAACCGAGTGAAATTTATAGTGAAATTTTAGGAGTTTATGGTGACAAATGTGTTTCACGAAATATGGTACAGAGGTGGTGTTTAAACTTTAAGAAAGGAGGCGAAACTGTAACTGACAAAAAGAGAAGTCCCCATTCTGCCCATGACACAGCCCACCAGATCACCATGTTTGGGTGGGAAACATCGAAACATCCGCCATTCAGCCCCAAGACCTTTGACCCAATGACTTCCATCTCTTTGGTCCACTAAAGGAACACTCGAGTGGTCAAAAATTTAAAACAGACGATGATGTGAAACTTCCGCTCCGGCAATATCTGCATAGTCAACATAACGCATTTTACGAGAGGGGTTAAAACAATCTCATCAAACGTTAGGATAAATGTGTAAACAAACTCAAGTGCTACATTAAAAAATAGCAAATTTCCTGCTCTTTAAAATGGCTATTTCAGTTTTTTTGTACGACATCTGGTTTTCGAATAATAAACGAATATGCAACACATTTTGACCGCCCATCTAACTTAGGATTGAGGCATCCGGCGTGTCAATGAGTATAGTAATGTGCAAATGTGTTTAGCAGCAATTTGGATAATTTATATTATTAAAACTCCTAAAAAAAAACGAAGTAACAATGAACACGTAAAGATAAAAATCACGGATATTTCATTCTCGACGAGTGAAACAATCTCTGTTTTCTAGAAATTGGTCTTTTTCCTGAAGAGAAAAAAAAAACTTAAAGGAATTCGACTTAAGAAAAAAATCTCGGATGAATAAATACAAGATGCCATCCATCAGTTCTTACATAGTTTCTCTTTCTCGCCGATAGATGGCCGTATTTGATGCGGTGCTCTATTCACTTGAGGGCCATTCAAAAAGGACGTCCTCTGGAGGGGGTTAGGGGATGTCTGCTGTCATGTGGACACCATGAGGACGGCGGGGGGAAGGGGATAATGAAAATTATGGACGTCCACTAATGACAGTATTTATCAGTTTTTGGATTTTCAGTTTTACTTTTAAAGGGCAGTGAAAGGGGAAAATGTACACAAAAAGAAATGTGTCCTTCAGTCCCGAGTGTACCTACATTTTTAAAATCTCGGGAAAGTCGGGAATTATGCCTAAATTTCTGTTAAACATCAATTTTATGCTGAATTTTCCCTTCGAGGCTAGGAAAATTCCGTTCATCGGAAAAGTCTGAGAAAATGTCGTGGAAGAATTGACTTGGAAATTTATTGGATGGGCCTTTGTACTATGTTCCAAAAAAAATTCTGGACACCCTACTTTAAAAAAAATACTGACGTCTATGAGGGGGAGGAAGGGGTTTGGTCTAAAATTGACACTGGGGGAAGGGAGATAATCAATTTTTAAAAGAATTTCGGGAACCACATGACGTCCATTTTAGCCAAAACCCCTCTTTCTACCTCCTCCCTACCCCTCTTTTGAGGACGTCCTTTTTGAATGGTCCTAAAATGGTTTTCCCCCTTCCCCTGTCCAAATAGTAACAGACCCCACCCTCTCCCTTCCCCTGTTTACATTGCGTCCACATGCCAGCAAACCCCTCCTCCCTACCCCTCTCTGGAAGACGACCCCTCTCTTGATGGTCCCAAAATGGTTTTCCCCCTTCCCCTGTCCAAATGGTAACAGACCCCCACTCTCTCCCTCCCCCAGTCCACATTGCATCCAGATGCCAGCAAACCCCCTACCCCTCCTTACCCCTCTCTTCAGGACGTCCTTTTTGAATGGTCCCAAAATGGTTTTCCCCCTTCCTCTGTCCAAATGGCAACAGACCCCTACCCTCTCCCTCCCCCTGTTCACATTGCGTCCACATGCTAGCAATACCCCCTCCCTCCCTACCCCTCTCTTCAGGACGTCCTTTTTGAATGGCCCCTAATTAATTCTCTGACAAATTAATATTAATAGTTCCGCCTAATCACAATTTGCATTTAAAATGAAATAAAGTCGACGCGACTTCAAAAAAAATCCCAATAATTGGCAGTCATTAGAATTACAGTTGTCATGCGAGGTGAAATTATTTATCAGCATTTCAAATATTCTT
The DNA here is from genome assembly GCA_034698625.1 of Julus scanicus. Classification (NCBI taxonomy): domain Eukaryota; kingdom Metazoa; phylum Arthropoda; class Diplopoda; order Julida; family Julidae; genus Julus; species Julus scanicus. Next base: position 3,861 of record JAQGBW010003038.1, read on the forward strand.
TCATTTGATATCGATTTTATATATATATATAATAACACGCTACATCACACGTGTATACTTAATGGGGCCGAATCATTAATAGCGAGTCAATTTATTCGTGACTACAAAAAAAAAAAGAAAAAAAAAATCCAAATTAATGTTTGAAAGGCATGGAAAAATCACTTTGAGCGACAGTCGAAGCAAAAGTAGGGTTTTTAATATTAAAAACGAGCTGGGGGTTATTATATAAAGCGAGTGAGTCGATATGGTAGGCGTATTTATACGTTATCAGAGGCCCATACGCATCCATAATTGACTATAAGTAAATAAAAAATGAATTTTTCATTTTTTCAGAGAGCTCTATATAGCTTCTCGACGTTTATGCCTCATTTTTTTTAAGGCATTTAGAAGTTCAAAAGACGAGGGGTAATTACCGAGGAGCCTCACTTTTATACCCTGATAACGATAAAAATGCATTTATTTCGAGCGTATGAAAACGTCTAGTTGAAAGAATGCAATTTATAAAACCAACCAGAAAATGTTTATCGTAGACACACTTAGAAAACATGGGACACAAACGCTTATTCGGTTTTCTTAATGAGCTAAAATTTGAGACTAAAAAAAAAATGAAAATTCGGCAATATAAATAATTACGAGTCCTCGAGCTAGAAAATTCCTCTTAAATACTTCTTGTTCATGGACAATTTAATAAAAGTATTTTGGAAATGCATTTTGGATAAAGCATTTTAGAAAAGCGGGGTTCTTAAGATGATAAAGTGTTTACTAGCAATGAAAACGTTTCACGAAAATAAATTATGAGTAAATAAATTGAGAGTAAAAAAAAGGCTGGGAAACATCTGATTTTTTTACATTTTCATACATAGGTTAATGAAAGAATTAAACGTGTATATAAAACAAACACGCGTGATCATATGATTTTTTTATAAATTAAACTATAACAAACATAGTGTGAACAAATCAAAATCTTATCACGTTTAAGAAAACTTTTTTTATAATCGTATGTTTTAATAAAAATAAATAGAACATATTGGGCATTCGACAAACAGTGTACATGTTCTGTGTGATGTACTGCGCATGAGCTGTGTGATGAACTGTGTAATCAACAGTTTTGATGTACTGTATGATGAACTTTGTATACGCCCCGTGTAATGAACTGTGTACAAGTACTGTGTGATTAACTGCGCATTTGAGCTGTGTGAATAAATATGTACATGTACTGTGTGATCAACTGTGCACAGTGTACATGTACTGAACGATAGACTGTGTACATATAATGTACTATAGAATGAACTGTGTACATGTGCTGTATGATAGACTGTACGTGTACTATAGAATGAACTGTGTACTGTACTTTATAACGAACTGTGCACATGTACTGTATGATGGACTGCGTACATGTACTATATGATATGGACTGCGTGCATTTACTGTATGACGGACTGTGTACATGTACTGTATGACGGACTGTGTACATGTACTAAATGATGAACTTTGTATATATGCCCTGTATGACGAACTGTGTACATGTACTGTATGATAGACTGTTCGTGTACTATAGAATGAACTGTGTACTGTACTGTATACATGTGTTGTATGATGGACTATGTAGATGTATTATAGAATTAACTGTGCACATGTACTAAATGATGAACTTTGTATATGCCCTGTATGACGAACTGTGTACATGTACTGTATGATGGACTGTGTGCATGTACTATATGATATAGACTGTGAACATGTACTGTATGATGGACATCCGAACTATAGAATGAACTGTGTACTGTATTGTATAACGAACTGTGCACGTGTACTGTTTGATAAACCGTGTACATGTACTATAGAATAAACTGTGTCAATTTCTGTGTCTTACATTATTTTTTAAAAAGCTAGTAATTACGAAGCCTGAATTTTTTATAAAGTGAAGAAATTAAACATCGAAATTCCATTATTTTTTTTAGAGTTTAACCATGCAATAGCATTTTCTTATCTCCTCAGTACATATTTCAATATCGGATAAAACGTTTTACTAGTTTTTTGGCTGATAAAACCGCGCTTAAATTCTTCCATGAATTATTAAAAACGCATTTTATTCTACAAATACATTTGCGGGAGATCCGAAAGGCCATCCAAACCAAAATAAAGCAATACTTAATTTAAAGTTAAGACGCCAAATAAATGTCAGTCAAAGATTTGTGAGAGATCTAAAAAAACTATACGGCGAAGTGCAAATCTAATAAATAATGAACATAGTATTTAAAAAAAAGTTTTTGATAAATACCAAAAAAACAAAAAAAAGCAAAATAAAGAAAAAAAACTATTTAAAAAAAGATGAGAAAAAAGTTTGAAATGAAGTCGTGAAAAATAGATGTACACAATGTCAAACTAAAAATTCAGAGTTAGACTCACAACTTCTTTTACTGAAAATATCGAGTAAATTGTTTCGAGAAGAGGATATCAAATGTACTAGATCATTTCGAGATTCTCATTTTTAAATATATTCAGCAAAAATCCAGGAAAAATTCAGCGAAAATTTAAATAAAAAAAAAAAAAAAATCCAGCACTTGTAAAACGAGCAAGTTTGACAAAGCTTTGGGAAGCTAGAATATAAATCCGAAGGTTTTAAGCTTAAGACCTTTTTGGCAAATATTGACATTACAGCCTAATTCCGTAAACAAAACACTCTGGAAAAAAAAATCCAAAAAACACCGCTTTTCAAACAAGACAACAATGTGGGTTGTCAGAAACTCCTTTTCCAATACTTTGAATTGACAAGGAGTATTAATCAGGGTCAAATCCTGCAAAGGGTCTTTCTCAAAACAGATGGACAAGATCTCAGGATAATACAGACAATGGATATTGAACAATTGGTAAAACATTAAACTTAAAATCATAGAGTGAATTCAACAAAACTGCCCCTTGTATGGGGGCAATCACTAAGCGCACATCGGCATTGCAGTGAAGCTTTGCCAATTTACATTATCTATATCGTATTTCATCATTTTATAAGCCAGTGTTGGGCAGTAATTGATTACATTGAATAAATTTGAGCAGCGAGTAATAGAGTACCGAGTACAAAGAGTAATTAAATAAAAAATGTGCAAAAATAATTGAATGAAAATGTACTCAAAACGTATGAGTACAATGCACTCAATTATAAAAATGTACTTACGATGGAGGATTACGAATGTACTCGAGTATTAAGAGTTATCTGAAAGTATAAGTGCAGATGAACTCAAGTATGAATAGAAATACTTTTAAAGTGAGTAATTAAGTAGCATTTAATACATTTGAGTAACGAGAATAAGTAACTCGAATCAAGGGTCATCCTAAAAGTTAATATGAATGTATCCTAATTTTTACATTTCTACTTATGATTATTTTGTTATCGGATGTACTTGTTCTATTTTTACCTAAATTATTAAAAAAATTATAATGTTTAAAAGGGTTTATTTTGTTTACTCATATTCATTAAGATTTTATTAAATTTTAAATGTATCTGCTCGTAATAAAACATATGGTGTTTAAAATAAATTAAGTTCCCAAAACAATACTTTCGCAATCCCCCATACTCGTACTCAGTACTGTTATCCACGAGTACAAATTATTCCAGTCTGGCTACGATAAAACTCATATTATGGAGTAGGATTCCACAGGTTCTCGTAATCAGTACTTCCGCACACGAGTACATATTTTCCCCAAGTTTGATTACTCATTTCATATGACTAGCGATTACACATGCGCTACCTTTTGCATTTATCAAAAATGTAAAATTATCTTTTCACTTGCTAGTGATTTTATTCTTATTATTAATCTTTAATCCACAAAACCAAGCTGCCCCTCGTAGGGGGGCAATCACTAAGTGCACGCTGGCATTGCAGTGAAGTATTCACACGTCTTGCCCATTTACGTTATTCTCTGATATATATATCTTAAAAATTGTAAGGAATTTTCAACAACAATCGTGGCCATAAATTTAACAAAAAATACATTAGTAGTCACGTTGGAATGAGAAATAAGTAAGTTGGAATGAGATATTTCTCCTTGAGGTGTTATGACGTCATTCGACACACACAAAAACAGATCAAAAGCCACGGGACGAAAAAGACTGTCAGCACCGATTGTAGCAATGCAAATCCAATCAAGAAATGCTTTACAATCAAATATTTACATGGTCGTCGTGCTCATGCGCGATGGGCTTATGTTACGTGCGTCGAAATATATTTAGAAATATAAGTTTTGCATTATTCATGACACTCTGTTTACATCGGCTCCCATTGTTTGTCAAAAAACTTTCACAATGGATCCTGATGTAGAGTGAATAGTAACATTAGGACGACAACCCCCTGAGCCTCTGCTTCTTCCCCTCTATATACTCATTTACCCTCCACTAGAAATCTCCTGCGAAAAAAAGATAGGAAGATAAGTCCTTCAGAGAAAGAGATGTACGATGTGCGGATGAATACATTGTACGAGGGTTTCCTCTAATAACAATAATAAAAATAAACTAGAGAAAAAATGAGTGATAAAGGCGTTGAAACCCCTTTAAGGTTGGGCTACCAGGAGAACCATGTTTCGGAGAGCATCTCCTCATCTTTGCATCTTCGCATCTTCACTTTTTCGCATCTTAACATCTTCACTTTTTCGCATCTTCACATCTTCACTTTTTCGCATCTTCGCATCTTCACATCTTCACATTTTCACATTTTCAGTTTCCCATCTTCACATCTTCTTCATCTTCACATCTTCACACCTTCACTTTTTCGCATCTTCACATCTTCACATTTTCACATCTTTAGTTTCCCATCTTCACATCTTCATCATCTTCACATCTTCATCATCTTTACATCCTCCATATCTTCACATCTTCACATCCTCACATCCTCTCATCTTCATCATCTTCATCATCTTTACATCTTCATCCTCCATATCTTCACTTCTTCACATCCTCATCATCTTCATCATCTTCACATCTTCATCATCTTTACATCCTCCATATCTTCACATCTTCACATCCTCACATCCTCACATCCTCATCATCTTCACATCTTCATCATCTTCTTCAGCATCACAATAAAAACAACCTTACTTTAAGATAGGTTTTATGTCAGACATTTTTAACATTCTCTTAAGAAATTTTCAAATATCTCTTAATATCAAAACTTTAATTTTGAAATACTTTTGCATAGATTAAATTGAATGTTAGTTATATTATCAAAATTCTTTAAATGTTTTTGTTTGTTGTCTTAATTAATAATATTCTACACTAGCAAGTCTTGCGGATAAAATATGTAGCCAGTCGTCAGAAGAGCTTTAGCAGTTCATATCTTTCCAGCTCACTTTATAGGAAAACATTTAAAATTTATCTAAAGTACAAAGTACAGAGGTGCCCATGAAGAGAGGTTTTATAAAAGCACGCCAGGAGAAAAGGGAAAGCTGGAATGTGGTGGTAAATGTAGGAAAAAGGGGGTAAATATAAGAAGAGGTGAAAGGAGATGTGTGCTTTAAATAAAGATGAAGTTGGAAGGGGGCAAAACCTATAAGGGAAAATATAATTAGGACGGTATTTTCCCTTCATAGAAACAAGAATTTATCCAATAATCGATGTTTGCTTTAGAGTACGGCGCTCCCTCTTCTGGACAATCGCTTTTATACTGGCTACATTTGCATTTTAGGACGATGCAATGAAAATTCAATTTTTACCCCACAACTACATCATTGATCAATTTCAAACGCCAACAACTTCTTATTGATCATAAAATCCTCAAAACATTTTCTCTCTCTCTACTTTATTTTAACACAGGTTAAAAGTCAAAAACTTAACCGCGAAACATTATACCATACTTCTGACCTACGGACATTAAATCTGGAAAATGGATAAGGGCAGTTCAGAAAATCATATTGAATAGTTAAGCTTAAATGTACATTTTTTGGATAAGGAATTGTAATCGTTACATTTTAGAGTGGGCAAACACTGATAGCACAGGTGTAGTGTGTGGTTGTAAACTATATCGCTTTAAAATGGTTTTATTTATTTTTACCATTTTTAAAAAATTATTCGTGGCTTCTTAACGCACTTTTTAAGCTGTATCGTAAAATTTAAAATAAATTAGAAATTTAAATTGGTTTTTTGGGAAGATTTCTTAATTTTAAGAGATAAAAGTGGGCAAACACTGATAACACAGGTGTAGTGCTTGGTTGCCAACTATCTTTTTATAGGGGTTTTAACTATTTTTACCATTTTTTAAAAATAATTCGTGGCTTCTTAACGCACTTTTTAAGCTGTATCATTAAATTGAAAATAAATTATAAATTTAAATTGTTTTTTTTGGGAAGATATTTTAATTTTAAGAAACGAAAGTGGGCAAACACTGATAGCACAGTTGTAGTGCTTGGTTGCCAACTATCTCGTTTTAAAGAGGTTTTATTTATTTTTACCATTTTTTAAAAATAATTCGTGGCTTCTTAACGCACTTTTTAAGCTGTATCATCAAATTAAAAATAAATTACAAATTTAAAATGTTTTTTTGGGAAGATACTTTAATTTTAAGAGCTAAACGTGGGCAAACACTGATAACACAGGTGTAGTGCGTGGTTGCCAACTATCTCTTTAAAAGGGGTTTTATTTATTTTTACCATTTTTAAAAAGTAATTTGCGGCTTTTTAACACACTTTTTAAGCTGTATCATCAAATTGAAAATAAATTATAAATTTAAATTGGTTTTTTAGGAAGATATTTTAATTTTAAGAGAAAAAGAGGGCAAACACTGATAGCACAGGTGTAGTGTGTGGTTGCCAACTATCTCGTTTAAAAAGGGTTATTTATTTTTTAAGAGATAAAGGTGGGCATAACGTTGCATAAATTATTAATTCTCGATAATTTATACAAGTTTTTACCAATTATTTTTAAGAACACATAAGGCACAATCATAATGGCGTTAGTTTCTTCCAAAATTGTCTGCTTAAACAAGTGGAGGTTGACATTTTTCGACTCAAGACAAACGTCATGCTGGGGTTTCGACATCTAATTAGAATGAACACCAGTCGGTGTAAAATCCACTTTTGCACTACCTCCCATCTGAGAGTTTATCCCTCTCTTTCTTAATATACATGCTAAAAAGACGGTGCGATTTAATTGGTTGCGAGACGAAAACTAGGAGGTTTAAAATCCACCAGAAGACACCAAAACAACTGCTTTCTTATGCAAATTAGGCAGACTCTTGAGATGTTCGCTAAGAAAAGGTGTCAAAATGCCTATTCAAGTGACAATTTCATTTAAATCTACTTTTACAAGATTAACGTCTAACTCTCACTCGATCCCAACGGGCATGCGCATTGGGGACACTCCGTACACACCTTGCATTTTGATAGGATTTATGTCTAATAGGCAAGAGTGAAATTAATGGGCATCGTATAATCATTACTTGAGTCTAAGATCGAACTTCAGCGCAACTATATATCCTGGGATTAGAGTTCCCAAAGGATGAAATTTATGGATGACCTCATTCAAATTTATAGAGCTTCATATATTTAAATCTGTAATGTAAAAACTAAAATGCTATACTTTAAGAAATCTTCATACATTTTGTTTATTCAGCAAATTAATTTCTCGTGTTTATTAAAAATAAATAAAACAATACAACTTTTATGATGATCCAAGTTGAATTATTAATATTTTTATGTTTAAACATTAAATAATAATGAAGTATGCTATTTCAATAACATCTTCGAGTGAAATGAACTGTTTTACGTGTTGATAAAAGTTATAAAAATTTGAAAAGTTTGAAAAGTTGAAAATAACTTGCTTTATTGGATACTTTTAAATTGCCTTGTTTGGGTAAAAAATCAATATATGTACATGTATAACAACTTTCAGGAAAAATGATAACAAATAAAGTTAACATAGTGAAAGGAAATTAAAAAAGACGTCCTTAAGAGGGGGTTGAGGGGAGGGGGAGAGGGTAAGTCATTATGGACGTCCACTAATGAGGGTATTTTTCAGATTTTGGATTTTCTGTTTAATTGAGTTTTAAAGTTTCAGTGAAAGGGGAAATGGACACTGTAAAAATTTGGTCCCCACTCCCAAATGTACTTGAATTTTTAAAACCTTGGAAAAGTCGGGAATTATGCCTAAATTTGTATTAAACAGCAATTTTATGCTGGAATTTTCCTTTGAGGTCAGAAAATTTCTGTTAATCAGAAAAATATGGAAAAATGTCGTGGAATTGGTGCTTGGAAATCTATAGGATGAGCCTTTGCATGTTCCAACAGATTTTCTGGACACCCTACTTTTTAAAAACAATTAAGGGTCTCTATGAGAAGAAGGAGGAGAAAAAGGAGGAGGAGGGGGGAAGTCTAGGCATAAATGAACACCATGTGGGCAGAGGGTAGGGAAGAGGGGTTATCTATTTTCAAGAAATTTCGGGGAATCCTTTTTTGATTGGCCCCTTTGATGTCCACAGTTGTATATCATGCATCCAAAAATTGACTAATCCAATTTATAAAAACATATTTGACAACATCCTCTACTGACAAACTTTCTGTCCGATAGATGGAGCCACGTGACACTAAGGGTCAATCCCAAGCTATATTATGATCCACAAACCATTTATCACATAAAATCCTGACTGAAGTTCCCTCTCCATTTCAAGTAGATTAATATGGCTAAATTAATATCATGAATAAATAAACTGCTAATTTTGAACGTTGAAATCATGTTGAAACACCACGCTAACTCGTAAAGCGTCATTACTTTCGCGTCTATAATTTGTTAAAAGAGACGATTGGTGTGACTCAGGGACATCACATTTATTTGGATTAATAGAAATTAATAACCGCACACATTTAATAAACCGATAAGCCTCTATATCACGCCATACACGGATAAGTTATGAATTCTTAGGAAGTTTAATAGGATAAACTTTATTTATATATAAATAGGGTGATCCAGAAGTTATGCCTGCAGAATAGTGTTTTTTAACCCATGTGTGCCGCCAAAGGACCTCAAATGTGCCGCTAAATAGCCCTAAGTGTGTCGCAGTCAATTAGTGTGCTGGGAAGATGATACCATTTTTTACAAAAATTTGCTTCATCGAATTTCCTGAAAACCCTGCCAAAAATAAACTTAATAAAAAACTTAAGAAAAACTCAATTTTTGAAGTAAAACTGCAGTTTGGACGAAATCTATGCAAAAAAAAACTTAAGAATAACTTAGTTTTTCTTAAGTTCACTTTTTCCTAAAATGAACTTGAGAAAAACTTACGAAAAACTCAACTTTTGAAGTGAAACTGCAGTTTGGACGAAATCTATGTAAAAAAACTAATGAATAACTTAGTTTTTCTGAAGTTCACTTTTTCCCAAAATGAACTAGAGAAAAACTTAAGAACAACTCAACTTTTAAAGTGAAACTGCAGAAAAACTGCAGTTTGGACGAAATCTATGCAAAAAAACTAAAGAATAACTTAGTTTTTCTCAAGTTTACTTTTTCCCAAAATGAAATTGAGAAAAACTTACGAAAAACTCAACTTTTGAAGTGAAACTGCAGAAAAACTGCAGTTTGGACAAAAAAAACAGAAGAAAAACTAAAGAATAACTCTTATGTAGTGCAGCGAAGTATGTAACAAATTACTGTGAAGCTTTTCTATCGATGCAACATGTAATTCATGCATATTTGTTTTCTACACCAAACACGTTTACATGTTTAGAGGATATTTGGCTACATTCCTTACATGTTGCGAGGCTAGGGTCACAGATATTTGGAGATTATAAGAGTTAGTGACTTCTGAAGCACCCTGTATACACGATATGTTCCATCAAGATAGACATCTTCCAGCTTTAAAAAATGCATATCTCATTTCCAGAGATATATTGCATATTTTAATAATAATTCGTTTTCAATCCCTAAAAATCTCCGATTAACTATTTAAGCGGCTAATTTAATTCGTCCTTCTGCTCGCATGATCATCTCATCAATATTTCAAACCTTTTGCTGACGCAAATGCAAAAAAAGGTGAAATTTGCATCATTGAAATTTAATGGGTTTTTTTGTGGTTTTTTTGGCAAATGTTAGTAAAACTGCTACTAATTAGTAAGTTTCGGGTGAATGAGTATTTTATAGTTGAGCAAATTATATCAAGGATGAAAAACTTGTATTCCTTGAATAAATAGTCGTTCTCATTAGGGGACATTCAAAAAGGACTTCCCCGAAGTTCCTTCACGAATTTTCCCTACTTTCTGTCCACACAGTATCCATTTTAGTCCAGACCCCCTCCCCTCATAGACGTTATTATTATTTTTAAAACGTAGGGTGTCCAAAAAATTCGTTTGAATATACAAAAGCACATTTTAGAAATTTTCAAGCATCATCTCGCTACCAATTCCAGGAAATTTTTTCAGATTTTTCAGATTAACGGATGTTTCCTGACCTCAAAAAGAAATTCCAGCATAAAATTAGTGTTTAACACAAATTTAGGCATAATTCTCGACTTTTCCGAGGTATAAAAAAATTTAAAGTACATTTGGGACTGGGGACACATTTCTTCCGGTGTCTATATATTTCCTCTTTCACTGACCTTTAAAATTTAATTAAACAGGAATTCCAAAAACTGAAAAATACCATCATTTGTGGACGTCCATAATAGCTTTCCCCCTCCCCTCCCTTGTCCACATGCCAGCAGACGCCCCCACCCACCCCTCTTGAGGAAATCCTTTTTGAATGGCCCTTTAATGAAAGTTGACACTTTTACAGGAGTACGACTTGAAGTAGAGCGATGCCTCGAATCTCATCTAATCTTTTCCACTGCAGTTTTTCGCATTAATTATTTCGGCGAAATTACCAGTTATATTTCATTTGCACCACCAACTGTTCGCTACATTTAGCATTTCTGCATTCGACAGCCTTCTGCGTTCCTCTGCAAAAGAGGGTTGTTATTAATGAGAAACTGAAATTGCACGTCGCGTGGAAAGGACACTATTGACAATGCTTAAAGCTTGGATGTTTTTACGACTAAAAATCATTCACACAACTAATAATAACGAATAAAACAAAATCGAAATATGCATTTAAGTTAACTTTAGCATTCACTTTTTTATTTATAAAAGTATTCACACACCAAAAAACAAATTTTAGTCACAAATTTTCTTTATACTACAGTGAATATTGTGCAATGTTGAAAATATTTTCTTATTACTAAAATAAAAAATAAAGAGCAATGCATGCTCCGAAATTCTATTGTTTTGCATGCTTTTAAATTCTATTTATGCATACTCTGAAATTCTATTTTTGCATGTTCTGAAATTCTATTTGTGCATGCTCCGAAATTCTATTTTAGCATGCTTTAAAGTTCTATTTTTGCATGCTTTGGAGTTCTATTTATGCATGCTTTGGAGTTCTATTTATGCATGCTTTGAAATTCTATTTTTGCATGCTTCAAAATTCCATCTATGCACGCTCGGAAATTCTATTTATGCATGCTTTGGAATTCTATTTTTGCACACTTTGGAATTCCATTTTTGCATGCTTTGGAGTTCTATTTTTGCATGCTCTGACATTCTATTTCTGCCAGCTTTAAAATGCTATCTATATGCACGCTTTAAAATTCTATGAATGCATGCTTCCAAATGCTATGTATGAAAGTTTGGAAATTCTATTTTCGCATGCTCTGACATTCTATTTTTGCATGCATTGGAATTCTATTTGTGCATTCTCTGACATTCTATTATTGCATGCTCTGAAATTTTATTTTTGAATGCATTGGAATTCTATTTTTGCATAAATACTAAATTCAGTTTAGAAAGGTCATTGAAATTATATTAAAAACAATAAAATGACATTGTCATCCAGTACACCCTGTGTCGTTTGAAGTGCTATACTAAGTCTGGTTTTATCCAGTCATTGATTTTCATCACTGTTTGTCATCTTGTAACTATCGGTCTTTTAAGACATATTTCTGCTTCAAAGTAACTTATCTGAACCGGGGATGGCAATGCCATTTTTTGTGTGGTCGTGATAAAGTTGCGACTGAAGATATTGACTTAAAAAGACTTCCCTTATCGTCTTCAGAACTGAGTTTTTTGCAATTTATCTTTCAATTGAGAGTACGTAACGGATATAGGTAGGTGGATAAAAATTCGACCATGAAAGATTAAAGAGCATTACATAAAATGGCGGATTGCGACTTTAAAATGCAATGTTTAGAAAAATAAAGTAGATTTATAATTTTTGTTAATTGTTGAAACCATTAGAACAACGAGTAATCTTATATCTCACTAATGAAAAGGAGTTTTGAATAGATGCATTTAAGCAGCACAATAAACGAGAATGTAATATGAAACCATATAGCTATTATCCATTATTGAAATACCAATAACAGACAGAATATGTTGTAAACATGCTATTTTAAGCATAAAGAAAATCGTTAAAACCTGAACCATTTTTGTTGTCTGAGTTTATGGTTGTGTTTATAAGAAATAAATTATTGATTGTTCATAAATAAATAGCGTTATAAACTACATGTCTGGAGCATGTTTTAATATAAGACCGTATAAGTGTTTTTGCTTGTAGAAAAAATCGTCATCTTATATGGATGTTTTTTAAATGTCTTAAATGCACAAAACGTCTGAATTTTTTAAACTAAACACTAAAAAAGACAACAAATTATAACTAATTAGAAATCAACACAAGCAAACATTAAAAATCACAACTTAACTGAAGTCGAGTACAATAGTATAATCAGATAAGCGCTAAGTAGATATATAATAGTGAAACCTGGTGCTAGTTTTACACCCAATTAGAGCGTTGTATTTCAAAATAAGAAATACCACAAGGGGTTTGATCACATGACCCGTGTCATGACATCTCATTTTCATTAAATCACACAAACTCCATAAAGGGGGTAAAAACGTCCTATAAAGTATTATAAAGCCCATAAGCGACTCGGGATAATTGGTAACCATCGAGGCTTTAATATTTGAAATTCAGCAAATGCAATTAACGTTGGTTCAATGGCCTGAATTAGGATGCTGGCGCTCGCCACTCTTATAATTAGCTGACAATTGTTTGTTAATTAGGGGCATTTTCGAGACTCCCAATTCGACTAAATCATCCGAGAAAACAGTCTGGATCTTTACACTCACAGTGTCAATGAAGTCACTCGTGAATGTCGCATTGGAACGTGTAAAACTCGTGGTCTTGGACACTCCCACATAAGCACATGTGGCACAATTGCTTTTTTTTTCGCTGTCTAATTATAGCTTATAAGGTTTCAGTGCACGGAATCCATTGCTTTCTCAAAGTCATTGTAGTATTTTTTACCTTGTCAACCTCCTTATATGGGCACTTCAAGTTCCCACTGGCCAATGTCCAAATCGTAAAGGAATACGTTGAATTAACTGGTGTGGAAAAGCTATGTGAAAGCCACACATAGCCGTGTGAGGTCCAAACACTATCTGGAGTATTCAACAACTTATTGGAGTATCCAAATACTGACTGGGTTATCCAAACACTAGATGTAGTATCCAAACACTAACTGGTGTATTCAAACACTAGCTGGAGTATCCAAACACTAGCTGGAGTATTCAAACACTAGCTGGAGTATTCAAACACTAACTGGAGCATCCAAACACTAACTGGAGCATCCGAATACTAACTAACTT